>RDPX01000134.1:1862787-1998963 GCA_003991215.1 Morbakka virulenta | reverse complement strand
CAAACAGCAGAAATGCGTATGCTAAGGTGGTCCCTTGGAGTCACAAGAAAGGACATGATCAGAAATGAAAGGATCAGAGGCACCATCGGGATATGTGACATCGCAGGAAAGCTGAGAGAGACACGGCTAAGGTGGTATGGACATGTGCAAAGAAGGGAGGAGGATCACATTGCTAAACGGGTGCTGAACATGGAGCTGCCTGGCAAGAGAAAGCAGGGAAGGCCAAGGAGGAGATGGAAAGACTGTGTGGGAGATGACATGAGGGAACTTGGCGTGACCGAGAAAGACGCACGTGACCGACTCAAGTGGAAGAAGTCAGTTCGCTGTGGCGACCCCTGAAAAGGGAAACGCCGAAAGAAGAAGAAGAAGAAGAAGCAGTCTTATTGAAGTCATAAATTTGCAAGTGAAGTACATTGTTCAATTGTAAGTGTCTACACTGAAAATAATTGTGCAACTGCAGTTGTTTCCCCAAGTTTTGATTTTTATTATAATATTTCTCAATTAAATTTTTTATTAATTAGCTTGTCATTTAGACTTCCATGAAACATGACATTTGTAAGATGTATTCTTCACTTTTATCCAGGTTAGTAGTAGGTGCACCATTCAGCAGTTTGGGTGAGACAGATTCAAGTTTGAAACCTGGAAATGTTTTTAAGTGCCCTCTGGATGGCAGCAGCAGTTGTGATAGAATCGTAATTGACAGTAAGTAAAATGTTTTTATTTTAGGATCTCTGTCTCTGTGAAGGAATCTTACAAAGACATGAAGTTAATTTGAAATGTAGCTGGAGAATAACATTTGCATAATGGCAGGCAAATTGTCAATGTTATATTATAGTTGTATATTTCTGAGCACTTGTGTATAAAGGATAGCTTTAGATGGTGTATTTAAGGACTGTCAGGTTGAAAAATGAATAGGTGAAACAGTGGGGTTTTTTAGAGGCAAGGTACCAATGCCCTGGATTTAAACAGTTGTAAGTCAGGGATCAAATTAGCAAACTGCACTTTACAAAATGTGAAATTACTTACAATTTCTGTGAAGGTTTATCCCAGAAAAACAACAAAAATGCAGAGCTAAAATTTTTATTTTATTTTCTTGCTTAAAAGTTTTTGAGGCTTATAATAATATTCAAGTAAGATTTCCTGAGAAGAACATTTTGCTAAGTGCCACTTGAATTTTTTTGTTGTGCAGGTTTATCACCCTAATTCAGATGTTGTAAATGAAAAACCAGATAAGTAGAGAGAGAGAGGAGAGAGAGAGAGAGAGAGAGAGACAGAGAGAGACAGAGAGACAGAGACACAGAGAGAGAGACAGAGACACAGAGAGAGAGAGACAGATAGATAGATAGATAGATAGATAGATAGATAGATAGATAGATAGATATTAGGTAGGTAGGAGGTAGGTAGGCATATAGATGGACAAGGAGATGTATAGATGTAGATAGATTAATAGATACAGATGGGTGGATTGATAAATTGATTGATAGATACATGCACATGTATATAAATGGATAAAGAAGTTAAAGAAAAAATAATTAAATTAAGTGGCAACATGTGTCGATATGTGTAAGTATTGTTTTGTTGTCTTTTCATTTGTTAATTGCTGTCTTTATTACAGAGCCAAAAGTGGATGAAATCCGAAAATCACAATGGCTTGGAAACAATGTACTTAGTGGAGGAAATAAGAGTACTGTTATTGTAAGTCAGCTTTATTATTTAGTTGACAAACGTTTATGTTTAGTGTTGCATTTTAATTTTTTTAACTGCAAGATTTTTAGTTTGGAATTCACTTTTGGGGAATAGACTCATATGTTGAATTTTGTGAATTGCATATTTTGCGGGATAAATAATAATACAGTTAGTTTGTGATCCTGTCACAAAAGCAGTAAAATGCCTCATCAGATTTACCCATGTGGCTTTAAAAAAATATTAAAAATTAAATTTTATAGTAAGTTATTTCCTTGATTTTTATTTTTGTGAATCACTCGTTTTTGTTATATTTTGATGGTACGTAATTTTTGTCTTGTATGTCTTGGTTTAGACTTGTGCTCCACGATTTAGGGATTTATCAATTTCTGGAGGTAGAATGCATGGACGATGTACTGCCTTAGATGGAAAGACTTTTTCAGTCCTGAATCAGCTCAATATTTGTGGAAAGTGTAAGTTTTTGTCAGTAGATATTTTTTAACATTGCTGTGAAACAATGTAAGATTAACACGTACACTTAAATCGTTTACCCTGGATGCGCCGACGAATAAAGGAGATTTGGCTTTTAAAAGGCCTGCTGTTTTTCCATGGTAGAGAATTGAAGTTGCATGTTGATGTACAATAGAGTCCAATGGCTTTTTGTCAGTGCCTTCCACGTTTTACAAACTATAGCCTTTGTTGGGGGCAGTAATTGATATCGCATTGACCCCAGTGGTACAGAAATATGTAAGCAAACTTTGATTTAATTTATTTATTTCTAGCATTTACAACCGAAAATAATCGGTTTCCATCAAGGAAACGAGATTTAAAAAGTTAAAACAAATTGAAAATAAAATACAGTAAAACCTATTAGATAAAATAACAAGTTCATACACAGTCATTTCTAGACCTAAGCAATTCGATTATTCTAGACAGTCACTCAATTCTTGCCAGTGGGATCAAATAATTTAAACTGCGTATAAAGTGTACATTTTACAACTTGAAAAGGTTTTGCAAATTTTCACAATACCACGCCTAAGAATCGCTTGCATTTTGTTCATGTGAATATTAATGTCTTATTCATCAAACCCCAGGTCTTTCAAGTACGCATTTAGGCATTTTTGGACGTATCCCAGTGAGCCTACAATGATCAGTATCATTTCAAACCTGTAAGTTGGATACATCATTTGCATGTTAAGAACTAGAGGGCCATAACTGTTGAGTTTCACCTGATCCTTGCTGCTGATATTGATGTCTACTAGGCATCCGATCTCTATAATTGAACATGTTTTATTTGTATAGTCCCATACTAGTAAATCTGGCTTGTCGAGTGGTACTTTAGTTATTGTTCTTATCGGTGTGTTCCACCAATATTCGAAGTTGTCGATCTTTTCAATGTGTATTGGATCTCTGGAACTGTACACGTGTTCTAGTTGGTTTTGGTAGCAATTACTTTGCAGGTGATGTCGATTGCCAGGTACTTGTAGCTATCTCCTTTATTGAGTGGTGAAATGACTAAAGCACTATTTGTTATTGGATTACCATCAACGACCTTCCCTTTTTGTATGTGTAGAATAGCACATATATCAGCTCCGAATTTCATTCCTATGACATTTGAAAACGTGGTACTAATATCGAGCTGCTGTTTTAAAGTTGTTGTGAATAAATTGTCCACAAAGAAATTATGGGTGTGTTGGTTGTTTCGCAGTTTCCCATTCGTGTATCCTTTGGTGAAATGGATCAGATGTATTAGTGGGTTTAACGACATAACGAATAGGATGACTGGTGGATTGTCTCTTTGGTAGATTCCTTTGGTAATTTTAATAAAGTCGATGATGATTAATTTGGAAACTCTATGAAGATGGAGTTTAGCAAACCATGATTTAGTAAGGTTTTTTATAACATTCATCAGGTGGTCAGGTACTTTTGTAAGTTTTAACGCCCGAAGTAGCCATGAATGTGGAATGGAGTCAAGCTTTCTTATACTGTAACCATATAGTGTTTAGGTTCCTTCTTAATGATTTTACTTCCTGAAGTAGATTTTTATTTAACAGAAGTTGTTCACTTGTGCCCCTCACACCCTTCTAAACAGCAACTTGTTCTTTCATGATCACCTTGTTTCTGGTTACGTGATCGAAAGGAAAAAGATATTTGCGACTCGTATACAGTTTGTACTGGATATTCAGACAGATTATTGGAAGATAATTTTTTGGTATGCATGCTAATGTGGGCTTGAATTTAGGTCCACCTAAGTTATCACCTGCATTAAAACCATCGTTAAAATGTAAAAATGTTTGCTTCAGCGGGGCCTGTATTTTACCAATTTTGTTGATTAAAATGGTTTTGACATTGATTGTACACTAGATTCGAAGAAACAAAATAGCTGAAATGACCAAGAGTTCAAATAACTAAAGGTTTAGTTATACTGACTCATTTTTGTGCATAGGGGATCTGTAGTGGCCTATATTTACAAATTGGTAACACAATTGTTTTGGTAACCAGTTAACGGAGAGGAAACATTTATAAAACGACTATCAGAAGTTTTGGTTTTAAGAACACTGCCTGTTTTTTAGCTTGTGCAGAAGGGAACGCGTATTGGTATCGTAGAGCACCACCAAACGAGCTTGAAATTGGAATGAACAAAAGGCAAAGTAACATAAAGTGGAGGTTCAAATGACCGTGTCTTTTGTGGCCTTTGGGAGTTATTATGTTGATGATACTGCCAAACGCATATGATATGATTTATTTTTGTGTACGTGCATATTGAAATTGGTTGAAATTTATTTTTTATTGTATTCTCATTTAGTTGTAGATAAACAAGTTGCATACGGTGTGTGCCATGCTGGAATTAGTGCGGCCTTAAGCGATTCAGCACCTACTATTTTAGCAATGGGACTTCCTACTGTTAATAAAAGAGGTAAAGCAAACTGAGTTATTCTGTTATTTTGTATGAACATTATATTTTAACAGGATACAAAAGATTCAGCTTAACAAAAAACTGCTATTAATGCTAGTCCTGCACAAACTAAAAACTAAAAGAAAAAGGAAAAAAAAAGAATGAAAAGAAAAAGTAAAATGTAGTCTTTCTTAAAATGGTTGGGTTAAAATGGGACAATTGACATTGCTGACCCTTTTGAACCCCATAATATATTTTTTAGATGTTTGCTATTACACTTGAATCCGCTGTCATGTTTTTTACTTGCTATTTGTTGCACTGTTTTACTTTTATTTGTTTGAGTGGATTTTTTGACTACCTAATTTTTGAAATGATCAGTTATATTGTTACGAATTAGAAGCCGGGATTTCCTCTTTTAACGGTTGAGCTTTGTTTGAATATAGCAATGACTGAGTACTGGGAACCTTTGAAAATCCCATATTTTTTCCCCGGTTTTTGAAATCTGTTTTACCTTGGAAGTTAATTTGGAATAATGGGGGAACAATTGTTTTTATCACTTGTACCGAGTTAAATGCCTGATGTACATTTTTTTATTTATCACATTTCTTATCTTTAACTTCAGAATCTCGCTTTCACCAGCCACACCCGGTGATCAGAACGTTGTCCAGTTTGTGATCACTGGCAAACGTATTTTACACCTGCTCATTCTTTTATGTTTTTTGTTTACATTGGTATACCACATTTTTTATTATGGTGGTGAAGTATTGATGAAGATTTGATGGTCAAATACAAAGCCACCATTTTGTTTATACTAATATTTTTCAAAACTAACTTCACCTTCCTCAACTGCCCCGTGACATCTGTTGTTGTTGGGACATATATGATGACATAAAGACAACATTCCTCCATCTGGTCTTATCCTCATTTGCTCGCTGAGACTCTATGAACGTCAATGCTGTCCAGTCACGGATGTTATCTTCCAACTGCATCCTCTGTCGTCCTCCCCGTCTGTTGCCTCTTACAATACCTTGCAGAATAGTCTTAGCAAGTCCAGCTGTGTTAAACACGTGCCCGTACCATCTCATCTTGCCTTTGGTTACAGTCGTGGAGAGTTCTTGATGGGGTCCTATTGCAAGCTGGATCTTCAACCGAACCTCTTAATTAATTACATGATCTCTGTAAGAGATCCCCAGTATCGTCCGATAGCATCGTTTTTCAATTTTTTATTCCTTTTTTCAAGGTCAGAATTAAGTGTCCATGTTTCGTATCTGTAGAGGAAGATGGACAAGATGAGGGATCAGAGTAGATGGGTTTAAGTAATCAAGGTGATGTGGTGGCTTTCAGATGGGTTTTAGCCTGGTAAAAGCAGCTGTTGTCTCTGCAGCCATTGCCAGTACCTCTGGGTTAGAGCCATCATCAGAGATGATAAAGTCTAGGTGCTTGAAGCTTTTTACTGGTTTTTTTAAGCTGTGTCACCAATCATGATATCAATGTTGATTCCCTGAACATTGTTGGTCATCATCTTTGTCATCCAGGCTGATTTCCATGCCCTAGGAAGGTGATCTTTCATCATGACGCTTGACAAGGGATGATAGTTCGTCTTCACGTCCGGCCAGGCTAGCGATATCATTACCAAAACAAGGATTGGAAACTGTTCTACCTCCAATGCACACCGTCTCTTCATGTTCTTCCAAGTCATCTCCCATGGTTCTCTAAAGAAATATATTGAAGAGAGTGGGGAATGAGAGACATGCTTGTCGCACACCGAAGGTGGTACAGAACCAGGTGACTATGGTGCCATTCAGGTGGTCTTCTGGTATTGGTTCACAATGCCTTTAATAAGGTTGGCATCGATATTCTATTTCCTCATGGTTGTTCACAGTGCTGTATTGCAGACCCAGTCCAACGCCTTCTTTTAGTCAGTAAAAGTAAACATGTGGTATAGGTCTTGCTGGTGCTGGAGGTATTTTTTACAGATCACTTCGAGGTTGAATATTTGTTCAGTTGTACTTCGTCTCGCACGAAATCCTGCCAGCTCTTTAGCTATAATGTGTTCAGCTATAAGCTTCAGTCTGGCGATAGCAGCCTAAGCATAACCTTGCTTGGGTGACTTATAAGGCGTATGGTGCGGTAGTTCTGGAATTTTGGGGGTTGACCTTTTTAGGAAGTGTGGTGACAAGTGACTACGTCCAAGGACAGGGCCATTATCATTACCTCTCCTCCTGCCTGGGCCAGCTCTGCTGGTATAAAGTCTACGCCCGCCTATTTTACTTTATTTAATGCGTCGACTGCGGCTTCAACCTCCTGACATAAAATAGGGGCTTGATCTTTTTCAATTATTGACGTTGGACTGTTAAACACTGCAGGATCACAATTGAGCTGGTAGTTATATGGCTCTGAGCAATACTCTGTCTATCTCTCTGCAATTTCTTTCCCTTCATTTAGACATTTACCAGCTTTGTTCTGGATGTTAGTAGGGCTCCCCTGCCTCTAAGTGGTCAAATCTTCTTGGATGTGTTGTTGTTCAGACTTCCTTTAATTTCTCCATACTGCTGTTCTTGCAGGTCTCCTTAGCTTTCATCATTTCTGATCTTACTTTGTTGTTCGCTTCTCATTTCGCAACGACTGGGTTGATCTTTCCTCTTCTTAGGTCACGTATTTCATCACACAGCTTTAGGAGGTCCTATGTGACCCATGTTTTTTTAGCGGTGGCGTTTCCCTATGATCTTGCCAGCCGTTTCAGTTGTGGCCGAATTGAAGTTTATGTGACACCTTCTAGGTCTGTTTACTCATTGATCAAAGTTTTAAGAGGTGCAAACTTTCCACCAATCATTGCCTGGGACTCCTCTCTTACATCAGGATTTTTGAGCTTGTCAAAATTAAACCTGCCCTGATGAACCTTGGTTTGTAAACTAGATCTTGATTACTTACAATATCTACTTCAGGGAAGCTGCGTGTCTGATCTATGTTGACTACTGATTTAAAGCGTTTTGAGACGGGGATGTCGTCGATCTGGTTGTGGGACTGTCGGTCAGGGCTGCCCCACGTCCCATCTTCTAGATTACTTGTGGGGGATAGGGGTGTTTGCTAGTACCAGGTTGTTAGAGGCAGCAAACTCTAGTTTGGGTTTCCCATCGCTCTGAATGACTAGGATATCTTGGTAGACGTGAGAGTTTAGGTAATGAACTCCATCCAGAGCCTCTTTTACCCCCTTTTAAACTAAAATAAACTTCACAAACTAAAATTGAGAGTTAGTTCTGAAGTTCTCTTTCAAAATTGTACTCAGGGTTTTAACTACACCAATGATGCCAGTATCTCTTTATCGTCTCTTGACAATTCCGCCTAACTTTCATCATCGTGTCACATTGAACAGTAAAGTTATAATAATAATATCAGTAATTTACTGTATAATGTGATTCGTGCTCCAATCTTTCCCTTACAAAGCTGGTTGCACCGATGGGTTGGATTTATCATATGATACCCCAGCGTCTCTTTGAGGACATGTGTTGTACCACAGTTCAATAGTAGTAGTAAAGATGCGACAAAAAATAGAATGGGTACGATATGTTCAATGACATTAGAGAATTCCGCTTCTATGTTTGATCATCAATTGTCTTTTTGGTTCTCCCTCAATCCTCTGTGTCTGTTCTATTGTACCCCCCCCCCCCCCAATGTCGCATTTTTTTGCAATTTCTTTCAGCATACATCCATCAGTTACAAACATTTTCTTTCAAAGTTAACCTCCTTCCCGGTACAACCCATTTCACTCATAAGTTTCCTCACACGTTCCTCTTTTTTCGAAAACGGTCAACCAACATCTCTTCCATTGTGAGATACATTTATGATGAGGAGTTTTCTTGTTTCAATGTTAATGCGCGCTTTAGTTTACTAGCAGGTCAATCAAGGTTCTGCACATGATATTTGACTTTACTGAGTGCCCACGTATCAATGTCATGGATTAGATTGCCTGTGTACAGCTTGACTTGGTAATGCACCTCACCCTCCCCAGATGGTCCTTACTGATATTTTCTTTCATTTTTTTGTTCATGATGACACTGTTCAACACACCCAAATATTTAACCCCCGTATCAACTTTCTTTATTACGCCCCCTTTCCTGATCTTTACCACACTTGTCTAATACAAACTTCATGTATATATTGTAGATAAACCATTAGTATTTGAACAAATGTTCTAAGTTATCTATTATTTTTAGCAACAAAGTTCAGGTCGTCCATGAACAAAAAGTGATTCATCGGATTTCTACCAAACACAAGTGCATACCAGATTTCTTCCTTCTGGTCAACACTGACAATGGCAATGGCATCCTTATGATGATGAATAAAGGAGTTAGCAGGAAGTATGCTTAGCATATTGCCCGGTATATTGTGACCTCGCCAAATGTTTCATTGTTCGATTTTAAACCGCTTTTCAACTTGTTCTTGCTTTTCTTTTACACGGTAGAGGGGTTTTCTGCTATCCTTGCTAATTCCAACACCTTAAAAACCCAAGAATGCCCCATCGTATCATATGCCGTCATGTAGGCAATGTGGCACATGACAAAACACAGGATCTTAGCTTAAACTGAATCACAACTTTATTAACCAGGAGCTGAATCTTGGCTTACCTTGACCCCTTCCTGTAGCCTTTCTGGTCATCTAATAAAAGCTGCTTGCTAGAGAGGTTCTCGTGAATGGTGTCTGCAAAAATACCAGGCAACAGCTTCCATTGAATAGCAGGCAAGCGCTTTCCTGTGATTCATGACCACCTCTCCCATTAAAGGCCCTTCCTGGACCCACACAGTTCTATTGCTTACCTCTCACTCATGAACATCCCATGTTTCCACTTACTTTGGCAGTCAGTGTGTGGGTAGATTAATTTTTTTCCCCAGATGCGCTTTCCAGTTGATTTCCGAATTCCCCTCTTTATTTTTTCAATGGCGGTCACAACATAATTCATCTTCTTAATATCCCCTATTCGCTCCTTCACCCACCTGTGCTTAACTGGTATTTGCATTGTTTACTCTCCCAACTTAGCAAATACTACTAAAACAAATGCTGAGTTACGCAAAATGCCTAGGATTATTTCCACTTTAATCGTTCCGACTTAGTTCTTTGTATAAATAACTGGGTTTTTTTAGAATAAGTTATTTTTCCCGCTTGTAGCAGCTTACATACTTTCTTGATCTTGTTAAACATATTGCGTATTGTTTACGTCCCCTCCGATTAAGCTGGTACTCAGTATATACTCTTGACCCAAAAACTACCGGTCCATAAATTATATTTTTCATTTTTGGCTTTTTGGTTGTTTGCCTTAAGTTTCTTTACAGTACAAAGATTAGCCCCTCTGTTTAGGTTACACATATTGAGAACATGAGCAGTGCTATAGTCTTTTTTAAATAGGTTAATCCTGGACTCTTAAGTTTTACTTGGAATGGATTTCCACACTTTATAGCAACCCTCGCATGTTGATTTGTTTGGTCTTGAAGGAAGAGTATTGGTCTCAGTCGAGGCTTCATACTGCGTAACGTGGTTGACATCAGCCAGCTTTTAAAGGAGACTCGTATATGTATTACACAAACCCAGGTCACTCTGCCACACTCGAGGTCTTTAACACCAGACGTTTGGTTGTGATCGAATCCTGTTTTTTGGGCCTACACAACCCTTGTCTACAGTTAGTCGTCTCTTATTTCTCTGCGCTTTTGACTCTCCGAGCAAATTATGAACAGTGGCTTTCCTGGAATCGTTATCTCTCTTCATTGTTTGTATCTAGTGGTTTTTTCGTTTTAAATCTCACCATAAAACAGTTGCTTTAGGGACCTGCAACCCTTCATGTGGACATCCTTCGCTACCAAAAGGATGTTTCCCTGCATTTTGAGTGGTTCTGCGCTAGTATATCCTACCTGCCCCAAACACCTCTCGTGAAAATGAATTACTTCGGCGTATTGTACATATTTCTAACGAAGATAAAAGTGTATTTAAGACACAGGTCTTGTTAATTATGCTACAATCTTCCAACACCGTCCTTTCCAATTCTAAAGGCTACTTATATGTACTATATACTTATATACTTATATGCTACTTATGTGCACGTCAGCTTTCAACAATTTAATGGAAAGTCCTTTAAGCCAGATACATTACAACTGCTGAATTGCTTGATCCCTAGTTTAACTTCCTCGATGTGCCACAGCCGATCATCTCTTAGACTGCTATAAGACCAAGGAAGATTTTGTTTCACATCACCGTCGACTCCTGATGGATTTTGAAATACATTGTTTTCAAATACACTATTTTTGCTGTTTCTGAATGACAGAGTTGTTTGAAATTAAAGAACCCAGAGAGGAAGTTAAGGGATCAATACTTGCAACCGTAAAAATGGCTGAACTCCATTTTATCGTAAGCTTGGCGGACCTTTTTACTGATACCCGACCATCATCCATTTTTCTATCATCTTAGTTCACACTGTAGCCCGGGTTTAATCTCCTTTAACCATTTCGTACATACAGACTGATTTGAATTACTCTTTCAGATTAGTAAGTCGGATTGGACAAGTTCGTTTAACATAAGTTTTTTGATAGGTTTTCTTTGGTCAGCCAGGATATTGTGTTTCATTAAAATATGGTGTCCTTATCAACAATCTTTGTGCTTGTTTATACATGCATACATACATACGTACACACATGCGCATATACGTATGTAGATATGTGTGTATGTGTATGTAGGTAGATAGTTTCGTACATATGTATGTTTATAGTCAAAGAAAACCTGCAGTGAAAATATTTTTTCCTGTATTAATGTCCGTTAGTAATTTTACCATTGCGTTGCACACGAGCCATTTTTTTGCTCTTTCTTTTTGTTTTGTCAACAGCATACTTTTCAAATAAAAAAGGTTAACAGTTTTAAATATTGTATTTTCTTTAGGGGTTTTAATTATTATTCCACCCACTACAAAGTGTTGTGTTTTTTTTATTAAATCATAATAAAAGAACACTTCGGCCTTACAAATTGCTCCCTTCCATTTACAACGTCTTTCTTACAACTTGCAAGGTCATAATAAAGAGTATTGTGACGCAGAATATTAACTCTCGTAACGGTAGTTGTTGAAGATTTTAGTTGAATTTTTGCTTTTGACTATCTGGAAGGTCAGCAAGGCGTGAAGGATTATTTCGATTAGTGTTAAAGAGGATATATTAATATCAAAAATTTCATTTAACATTTTGCTGCTTAACAACCCTTTTTGTCGAGTTTCCAAAGAAAGAGTTCCATCTTACTTCCATAATGTTATACGAAGGTCTCATGTCCCTTCTATTTTTTAGGTTCACTGGCAAAGGTTAACGTGGCTGACTTGATCAATGGAAGCAATGCAGCTCAATTAACGGGTATTGACAAAGTCTCTAGTGGTGATGAATTAGGTAGGCACTACCCTTGAATGTTAATTATCAAAGGCTTACTTTATCTAGATGTTTTATTTATCATATGTAAAGATTAATTTTCGTAAACTGATAATACATTTATACACACACCTGTACTTATTCCAGCTTCCCGTTTATTCATATTAATTTCCATTTTATTTAGACTTTCTTTTTTAAAGCCAAACAAGTTACCCCCACATTAGAGTCGTCACATATTTTACCCCCATTTTGCTCTGTTGTTAGCTATATCTTAAAATGCCTCGAATTTACACAAAGAATAAAATAGGAAATTCATTTTTTTCTTCAGAAAGAACATTTGCTTCCATTCCCAAATTTCTCTTGAAACCTGCTACTGCATTCTCTGGAATGTTCAAGCCCCATTTTTGAAAACCTCCGAGTTTGCCAGAATTCTCATTTCCATTCTATATCCAAAATTTTGGTGATTTACCTGTGACTTTGTCTTTTTATTTAGTTACCACGATATTGAACAGTTTGTTGTAACCAACTTTCAATTGGTTTCGTATGTAAGATGCCTAGTTCTGCTGCCAAAGTTAATAACTCAGGAACTTGATATTTATCGTCCTTAACCACTTGTTCCAAGCGTCTGCGACTGTTAGTTTGTCATAGGTTTGCATAAAAAAATGCACATAGGGTACGATTATACTTGACACATGAACAACAATAATTGTTAATGACTTGCAACAGTCAACATGAGCCACTTAAGCCATGTTCGATTTGTGCAGAAAGGAGCAGAGCATTAAAATGAGCTCGACGAAATCAGTGAGCCATTTGGCAGCTGTAGACCTTTGATTGGCAGATGGAATATGCAGGTAGTTCATTTTACGCTGCAGTGCAAGTTGAAAGTAGGCATTGAAAGAATGGAGAGCCCTATTCAATCCAAGCTGTTAATATCATCCACAATTATAAACAATGCCATACCATCACCGAGAACAACTGAATACGTTTTTTGAAGAAGGATTAATTGATCGTATGCGAATACCAAACTCCGCCCCGCCCCCCCATAAAAATACAACAAAAACGTGGACAAAAGATATTGCTTTTGGAGAGCATCAGTTTGTCATACAACAGAAACAGAAAAAATGGTATGCTTAAAGAGTGAGCAAATAATTATTAGCATTAGAGATAGACATGGGGAAGTGATTAAGCAAGTAGAGTCGTTCTGCTATTTAGGAACAACCATTCAACGACAAAGCTTTAGTTATTAAAACACTTGGTTATTCGAACCAGTTTTTTTTCTTTGTTGAAGGTTTAGAATAAGAGGCATTTTACTCTTTGTAGGTATAAAAATGTATTTTGTGCCTGTTGCAGCTATAATATTTTAATATTTCTGTTTTTCTGTTGGGTTTTCAAATTATGTATTTTATTGATAATGGAAGTCGCTGCATGATAGCAGTTGACAAGGCATCATTTACCTAACAGCATCTTTATCTGTAGTTCTTTCAAAATTTAGTAAAAATGGATATAATACTTAATAACCAGTTTTTTCTTTGCGTTTGTTGGTTCGTTGTGTTTGTACCATCCAGGAATTTAAGAGAAGAAACTGAAATATAAGTTTTGTATAATGGGTCCTAGTAAATTTTAGCACTCGGTTGCTGCATATCTTGATGAAATGTTTTGGAAAGGTGTAGTCTTACAGAGGCTTGATTTCGGTTATTTTGTCGGCAGTGCCTTGAAAAACATGTTCGAAAGAGAATGACATTTTACTTGCGCGGGAAATTTCTTGATTGTTTTTTAATTGCCCCATCATTAACAAGGTCTTTATTCCCTTTCGTTTAATTTTAGTAGCAATGACGTGATCAGTTATAGTTTCTGGTCTCCCCAAATGTTTTGCAAATTTTTAACCATTCTCAATGGACACAATACCTGTTTTGGACTTTGGGTTAGCTTGATAGTTTTTACTTTTTCAAAAAAAATTAATTGTCAACAATTACGAAACTTTACTAAAATTATTCCTTTCAAGTGAAAATGTTTTACGATTCGATTTCTTTTGAAAAATTTATCCAACTTTCATAATTGATTACACTTCGTTATAATCCAATGTGAAGTAAATTTTTTTATAGACTGCACTTGCATAACTGCGTGAAAGTAAGTAAACAAAAATATTTCAGCTGGCAGTTGGATACTTAAAACATTAAAAAAGAAATTTTACAAATAACAGACATTAAAAGCCCTTAAAGCAATTTACTTGGAGTAATTAAACAGAATTTACACTCATCACAATGAAAAACTATGGCCCAATAGAGAGAATGGATAAGATAGATTATAATACTTGCTGATTGTTAAGGTTAATACTTAGACATCGTGGCCCATGGTATAAACGTATTTAATGACACCAAGAGGGATATTTTGAGATTGGAATATTGTAAAAATTGCTTAACAATATTTACTAAAATTGTACTTTGAATTTTGTTTTGTATGCCATTCCAACCCCAAAGTGTTCCTATCCTTTTCGTAGGTTATTCAGTAACATTAGGTGCAATTTCTGATAGTCCTGGTGGAGGTAAGCTGTTACATATATATATTTGAATTAATATGATGTCTATTTTTATTTCTGAAGAACACCTCTTGGTTTTTTTAGGAAAGAATACAGCCTTATCTTAATTGCCTTGCACTCGTGTTTTATACCTGTTGTGGTACAAGACAATTCGGTAGTTACTTATGTGGTGTATTACATGACTCCTTGACACAGTCGTGTGTCATTGTACCCGTGCTAGTACGGTACACCCTGCCAGTACCTCTTCAGTCTTGTTTTACTATTATTGCAAAAGCAAGTACGGTAATTTTGTAATTGTTTTCGTTTTGTTGGAGGTTTGAAAATACCCATCTAAAAATAGAACCGTTTATTTTCAATTGTTACAACCGAAAAGGTTTTCAGATCAGTAGGGCCTTTGACACTTTTTTGGTATTTTTTTACTTGCCAGTGGATTCGGTGTTATGTACGATTTATTTTAACACAGTAAAATTGAGCATTACTCGTTAAGTTTAACAAATTCTTATGACGATTTCTTATACCTTCATATTTTACGTTGTGTTTTCTTTTCTGTAGAAGTTATTGGTGGTGCACCGACTGGTTCAAATCGCAAGGGCAAGGTATTTACTTAGTACGAAATACACACAAATGTGGTTTTTAGTTGCTTACATCCACTATGAATTTATTTTGTTTGGTTATGTGTTTCACCGTTGCCCTTGAGTTTGCCACACATTAGATAGTGGAGCCCTTACGATAACCGGAGTTTTCCCCTGTATTGCTTCCCCTGTCGCGTCCCATATTCTTTTAAGCCCACTTAACATAAGTTATGGTAAATTCTCCATTCCACCTTTTGATCTACATTTCTTTCTGTTACTCGACATCTTCAAGATCTAATTCATGATTTATTTGTGCTTTCCTCACCGAGCATGGCCACAGCATTTCAGTCGAGTCCCCATTATTTGGGATCCTTCCCGACCTTACATTGGAGTTTTCTCTGCCGTAGCCTACTTTTCCTCTGATAACGTAAAATTAGGTTACTTCAGGATACTGAAACATCTTGATTATTTTCGTAATTAATATGGAAGATAAAAAGTAAATTGAGATAATTGTTTTCATCTCCTGACAAAGAGAGTCTGTATGCGGGGATTAGTCATAACAATAGTAAGCCTACTACTCGACAAAAGATTCATACAGTGGACTATTTATGTATAATTAATTGGTTTTAATTGCTAATTAGCAGTTATTTGCTTCTTATTAAGGGATTGCGTTACGTGATGTATAATTCTCTCTCCCTACCTTTTACCACTGTTGGCCATGCTAATAGCAGGTTTTTTCTCGGCATTCCATTTATAAAGTCAATCGGTAAATGATAAATACTATGGTTGTAGTTTTGTGGCTATTGAGCTTTGCGACGCCATTTATCAGAGAGAGTGGGAAGAAAATCCATTTAAATCCCCATTTTGTTGTGTATACGCCAGTGTGACATATAATTTTCAAGGAAAAAACCCTGAAAAAGATGCTTTTTGGTTGCCGACGTTTTTGGTAAAGAAGTATTTAAAGTTATTCTCTTGTTTTCATTCCTTTTCTACGGAAAAACCCAACTTAAATATGTTGATAGTATCCGCTCAAAGGTGTTTGTGTTCTGTATCATTGCTTACAACCAGAGAAGGCAGTGTTTAAACTCAGCTTTACATTTAAGCGAAGTATATACATGTTATTTATTTCCATCATAAAACCTAACATGCTGGCAGAAAGCTGGCAACAGTTTAATCTAAAGACATTTTAAAAGACAAGGAATCACCTTTCTGGGAGCCCAGTTCCACGACCCACCCAACCAATAAGTAATAATGTTCAACACTTTTTGGTCCCGAAACACCAACACCCTTTCTTAGCTATGTGATCTTGGTGATCTGATTCCGAAAATAACCTTAGCCCATATTTGCCCAAGTTACAAACCACAATTCATTTATGGCCAATTTATAACTTTAGCTGATATATGAAGCATGACATACCTGTTTTGGAAAGTATTTTATTATTCAAATTATTTGCAAAACGTACCCAGTGCAAAATTATTTGCAATACGTGCCCAGCGTCAGTCTAAACTGACGCTGGGCACGTATGGGTACAGGCTTTTTCCCTGTACCTTACTACTCACTGGGGCAATTCTTTTTTGTTTGGTTAATCATACTATATTCCAACTGCTTGTTTGTTGTGGGGATATTGTTAAATATATAAAATTAGGCAATTAAGTCTCCTTGAACAATGAAATTGTGTAAAGCCTTTCACAATTGCCCCACTTGTGCAATTATTGCTGTGATCATTTTGTTTATCATCCTTCTAAGCCAGCTTATGATTTGGAAGCAATTACTTTACCGAAAAAGTAATCAACTACCAATTAGCAAAGGAGCAGCACCAGATTATTGTTGAACAGCATAGCTCAGTATTCTTGTTTAGAGTAGGCTGACAGTTAATATATCAAAATGACTACTGATAGAAATATTGTGAAATGTAATAACACGAAAATGAATGTTGACGAAGCACTGAGTTTTCTAGAGAATTTACCCGATAAGTTTTCTTCTGATGATGAGGGAGGTGTGGAAGATCAACAGAAATCCATGGACTTGTTTATAGAACCACAAATCAATGCATTCAGCCCCGAAAGTGATGTTGATTCTGGAGACGAGGAAAATTTTACTCTGAACAACTTGAGCAGAAACCAATTACTGTCATCTACTGTACTTGAAATTAGCACACGAAAAGGAAGAGTTGTTTACGGAGAAAAAATTGATGAACAGAGCACAGCCGATTCTGATAGTGAGCCAGCACCACAAAAAAGGCAAGAAAGCAAAAAGTGAAGCCCTACCAACCAGCATGGAAGATAGGCGACCTCCCTCCGAACCATAATAAGAACACCCCATGGGCATTGTTGCCACATTTGCTAGATACAACAGATTCTCCTGCAACCCTGTTTGATAGATTTTTCACTGAGGATGTCCTGCTTGCAATCTGTCAGGAAAGCAACAAGTATGCAATTTCAAAGGGCCATTCTTTGCAAGTTGACATTGATGAATTGAAAGGATTCATTGGGATTCTGTGGCTATGTTCAGTTGCCAAAAAGACGTATGTTTTGATCTGCTTCAGAGGACTGTCATAATGTTGCTCTTTCCAAGTCAATGACAAGAAATTGATTTGAGAACATTTTGAGATTCTTGCATGTAGCAGATAATACTTCTTTGGACATGCAGGACAAGTTGCCAAGGTACGCCCACTGCTTGATGCTGTTAATAAGCAGTGTTTAGAGAACTTTCTCCCAGAGCAGACAATTTCCATTAATGAGTCTATGGTTCCATATTTGGGTAAGCATGGTGCTGAGCAATATAGTCATGGAAAAACAATTATATTCGGTTATAAGATGTGGGTTGTAGCTACTCCTGGCGGATATGCAATACAGTTTTACCCTTACCAAGGCACTGGTACGACCGATACCTCACTTGGACTGGGTGGGTCAGTTGTTAGCAATTTGAGCAATTTGACAGCATGCTTACCACGTCACGACGGATCCAAGTATCACATTGTTTTTGACAATTTCTTCACTAGCCTTTCTTTGCTCCATCATCTGTCAGAGAATAATAAAGGTATGGGGAGCGTTGATCACCTTGTTCAAAATCTGATGTGCTACATAATCAATATACGCAGCAAAACGTGGTGGTGCCCAATGTTCCGATTTTGTGTGGGTCTTGCTGTCAACAATGCCTTCCAGCTACATAAAGTGCAAGCTCATACTCCAGGTCAACCTACTCTTGATCTGCTCAGTTTTTAGACGAGCAGTAGCTGCAACACTCCTCTCATCATCGTCACGCACGGAACCTGTAAAGCCCTTTCCTCAGCCCAGACAAGCTCGTAAGGTGCAAGACGACATAAGATCTGATCGAAAAGACCGCTGGATCATCAAAGGAACACAGCGAAGATGTGCTCTCAAGGATGGCACAACAGTGTACTATTGTGAAAAGTGTAGTGTGGGACTCCATCCAGATTGCCATAAGTTTTTTCATATGTAGGTTTTTTTCATAACAAAGTTTTGCTTGGATATCAGACTAATTATTTGTTTGCTGCATATTTGCCTTCTTTATTAGTGAAATAAACTTTATTTTGCTGATGTAAGTATGCTCGTTAGTTTTAGTTCTGCCTTGCAAAGTGTTATCATACATAGTAAGGACGAATAAATCACATTGACATGGAAAGAAGTTCAAAATTGAATGTAAAGTTAACTAACCCATATTAAAAAACCTGTACCCTTACATGCCCAGCGTCAGTTTAAACTGACGGTAGTATAGTTGCTCATATGTACAATACCAAACTACATCAGAGTCAATCCTTGGAACTATGAAAGAATGTGTCTAACTGATTACAATGTCCAAATGTGCTGGTATTCAGCAATTTGGAAATTTTGGGCAATTTAAACCTCACAAAAAATGTAAAATGGCATTTTCTTACAATTTAGTGGAAACATCGGTCACCAAGCAGGTTCTGTATGCGTAATGAGCTAGTTCGTGCATACACAGTGCTAAAAAACTCCCAGAGAGCCCTATGGGACATTAACATTCCAGATATAATTTTATACTCTTTAGAACTTTCTGTTTGATCTAGCGTCAGTTTAACCTGACGCTGGGCAAATATGGGTTAGTTTACCTTGTTTACCTATCGTTTTTGCTGTAAAGAGATCTATCGTTTTTTAAAAATGTGGATTTTTACACTTTCCAAATATGCTGAGATATATATACTGAATCAAAGCAAGATCCTGTTCCTAAATGAACAAAAACAAGCTCAATTTTCCTTTGTATCACTGTTAGACACTGGCGTAATTTCTCTGCAAGTTGGTGAAGAATCTGATCATGATGATATCATCCATGACGCTGAAATCAGTAAAGGGTTAGAAGAATTCTGATTATGTGGTTTCATTATACAACCCACGTTTATTTGATCAAAATGAGCTAAGTGATTTGATTCAATATTTGAATCAAGAGACAGGAGAACTTTTCGTATCGAGACGCAATGAAAAGGAAAAAATTGTGAAAAGTGGGATTCAGCTAACATTTTACCGAAATAGAGACTACGAATTTATCCATGCTTCAACGAAGACAGAGATCTTGTTTATTGTATCGATGTGGGAAGCAATCATCTGTTCCTTGGTATTCAAAGTATGATCCCGCTTCATGTTGATTGTTTATTTACAGCTCCAAACGCAGTTAAAATGTGTTTTGGTGCTTAACACCAACATGTGTGCTTACCTATCGGACACATTACAACGGTGAAAGAGAAGCATGAACCCATAAAAAGGAAGCACGAACCCATCAAAGAGAAGCATGAACCTATCAAACAGTTGATGGAAAGAATCAATTTCTTTACCCGCAGCTGAGCAATTTGTGTAGATTTGAAAATGATTAACTACTTGATTAATCAAAAATCTGGCTGCACGAAGTTCCATGTTTCTTTTATTTGTGGGACAGTAAGAACTAGAGGAGAAATTGAATAAATGGCCGGCGCAAACAGAAGTGAAGGTTGGGGGAAATGTCATTACTGCAGCACTGGTACTAAGAGACAAATATTTCTTTACACTGCTTCACATATAGTTGTAAAAGCACCATACAAATAAGTGTTGTTTCAATGTTTCCAATTTTTTACAAAAAAATTCATACAGAGTTTTTCATGATCCTGACTGTAAACAAATATATCAAGGGTAAGAACTTTGTTAATTCGATAAAGGCTTGGCAAGGAAGTGCTTAGAATTCTTTTGTTGCTGATTTGAAGCCCTAAATCTGAAAACTGCAGGGGACAGTAAATATTGACACGTTTCCCAGATATTTACACCTTGCCCAAAAGGCATTTTCTTCACAGTCATCGGAAAAAATTTCAGACAACAATGGCAAAGTCAATGATTAACAAGGAGACAATTAAACAAACGGATGATGATAGGCTGTTAATGAACCCCCAAAAGAAAAGTAAATCTTGATTATCATCGACAATTCAGAAAGAGAAATCATGTCTAAAGATCTAGTTTTTATGTTTAAGTTTGTCAATTAGGCTTTAATTTTTCCTTAAAACAAAGAAAATTTGTACAAAAATCCTATTTTGGCCCAATATAATATAAATAAATACAGAGCTAACAAAGTGATATTGGTATTTTTGGTGGTAACAGCACCATAAAAATGGACATTTCAGTTAAAATGTCTCCAGCAGCAGATCAAATTATTATTTTTTGACCAGTGTAAGATGTCAACTGGTGAGGTTTAACATTATCATAAATAGTAATTAATATTCAAAGCTATACTTGAAATTGTGATAAACATTGCTACATAGTGCTTGGTAGATACTGTGTTATATATAAATAATTGCAACCCTTCCCGTAATTTAGCAAGACCTAACTTGCTTTTGAAACCTAAAATTTATTGGCACAGTTGTCAGTACAATTGCCTAGTTTAAGGCACTTTGACATTTTAACTGGTAAGCAAGTATTACTTACTTGAAGTACCGTAAAAGTAGAAAAAAGATTGCTTTTTTGCTAACGTATCTATTTTTTACAGGTCAACATATATAAGGTTGGATCATTGTCTAAGGTTAGCATAATGCTAGAAAGTCCCGAAGATCAGGTAAATAGGATTGATAACTTCTGTTCTACAACTAACAAATGGTAACAGTAGGTTAAAAGATTTTGTTTAAAGGATGTGTTACGTATTGTTATTGATCTATAATAATGTTTTATTTGACATACAGTGGCGTAGCGTGACTCTCGTCATCGGGTATTTACTGCTAGGGGGAAGTAGGGAGGGATTATTGGGGAAGAGCTGAAAATTGCTATGGAAGAAAAAGCTAATAGGCCACAAAGGATTAGTGGTGATTTGGATTAAGTTTTCAATATATATATATATATATCAAAGGCGGTGTGCACAAAATTTCTCTTGCTATTACATTTATGAGACCTGGGTGGATATTTAAGGCCACCCCTTTTTCCCTAGCGGTGAAAAAGTAGAGCAATAAAACTATAAGCTCTCTTGTAAAGAAACATAACTAATATCCTCCTGAATTGTCAAAGGAATACAAGACAAGCCAGCTCTCTTAGAGTTTACATTCACTCAAAATGATCTTATATATTACAACAAATATATCCACACTTCTTGTAAGAACGTTTAATTCTTTTGTGGATCCTCTACTTTCTCAATTTTTTATTTTCTCCTAAAGTTTTACCTTTAGTTTTTTCTTACACAACACAAAGTGTAAACTGTGTGAAAACTGAAGGAAAAATTCTTATGTTACATCATCATAAAAACAAAACAAAAAGAGAACTGTCATCTGAAAATCGCAATTGAAATACAGTGAATTCAGCTTGAAAGTCACACTTTTCTGTTCCGAAAAAAAATCAATAAGGAATATAAAAGCTTCAGCTTTGCACTATTCTTATATTTCCCCTGCTAGTCAGTGACTTTAAACCTCAACATTCGACCTTTGTGTTTATTCAAAAGCAGTTTAATTTTGGCGGCTGCAGTTTGATATGCACGTCATTTTATCGCCGGGCCTTTAACCATAAGTGGTCAGTCAGTCTCTCTGTGTAACAAGACATGGCCAACAAAAATACATGTTTCTCTCCTCATTTCCACAAGTCCATGAAAAGTTCTGGTAAACGGCTTCACTGGAATAGTTCTTATAGTAACACGAGGACATGGACCGACTTGTTTGAAGCAAAGACGTTGGTCATGACTCAGCTTTCCTTGACTTTCCAACCGTTAAAAAGTTTCGGGATAACCCGAAATTTCTTTAAACTTCTCGACAACAGTACCAGGTACAACTTGATCCATATTTTAAACCTTTTGGACCTATATTGCCCGAGGCGTGTACTCTAGCTGACTGCAAAAGTAGATTTAATCCTGTGCTATGAACTCCTGAAATTTCATAGCCCATTACGTCATTCCTGCATAGTTCACCAATGAAAGATATCACGGGCAAGCATCCTCATCTATTGTTTTCTTTGTGGGTTGTCATGAAATTTATGCCAGTCATAGCGTGGATAGCGGAATGGGGCAATGCCATTGCGAGTATTGAACAAACACAATTTCGACAGCATGCTTTGACAGATTAGTCGTTCATATTGAACTGAGTGCAATTGTTTATGGCGCATTCAAATATTATGAGATTAACGTATCACGACCAGGGGATAGGAAAATGTGAGAACAGGAACAAGATTAACTTCTACTCTTTTGCTGAGAACTTTACATTTGTACATTGTCACAGTCTTTTTAGAATTAACGGCAAATAAAGATATCTTGGCTTTAACTAAAATTTGCTATGACAGTCATAGCAGTCATAGCGCAGCCCGCCGCCCCTGATATATATATATATATATATATATATATATATATATATGAATTTTTAACTATTTAGAATTTACTTGTATATCAAGTCTATTCTCCGGTCGTTCATGGAAGCAAATGCATAAAAAATTTCTTCATGAAATGATTTTTTTGAATACACATTCGAAAGAAGACTCTTATCAATAGGAAAGAGTGACAGCGATGCCAAGCGATTTTGGTTCATTGTATTTCGGTAGGCACACTTGATTCGGTTTAATGCTGAGAANATATATATATATATATATATATATATATATATATGAATTTTTAACTATTTAGAATTTACTTGTATATCAAGTCTATTCTCCGGTCGTTCATGGAAGCAAATGCATAAAAAATTTCTTCATGAAATGATTTTTTTGAATACACATTCGAAAGAAGACTCTTATCAATAGGAAAGAGTGACAGCGATGCCAAGCGATTTTGGTTCATTGTATTTCGGTAGGCACACTTGATTCGGTTTAATGCTGAGAAAGAAGGCTCTACTGAGGTTGAAATTGTAGGAATCATTAAAATCAACCCACAGAGTTTAGCCACCTGCGGCATGGCTTTAAATAATCCAGTCGTGAAAAGCATCTCTAGAATGGCATGAGGAAAAACAGTCAAAAACTCTTTAGAGCTATAAAAAGCTCTAAGCTCTGTCTCGAGCTTTACATGGTCAAAGTGGCGACTATGAACATTTAACAGTGAAGAAAAAGTTCCGTGCCATTTTGGTCCAGTTTTTCTGGATTAAGAAGTTAGACAAAGGAAAGAGCTTGCACGGAACTGAACCTTATTGCAATTTGCTGCAGAATATGATCAATGATTTCAAAGAATAGCCTTTTGAAGCTTTGTTCTAACGATCCTTTAAATGTTGCTATCTTTCGAGGAGGCTTCGATTCAAACTCAAGATTATTGATCACAGACTGCTGCCATATTTTGATGAAAAGACTCATCAGTCCTCAGTCTAGCAATAAAACCCTCTACCTCTTTGACCTTTGCTTTACAGTACGAGATGTCAAACCTCTGTTTGTAGAATAGTAAATAATATTTCTGTGTGGGAAAATATACTTTGGAAAACTTCAAGCAGAAATAAAAACTCAGCACTCTTCAATTGCGAGACATATCCAGTTGCAGCGTCCACGGTGTCATGATCCCATGGCTGCGGATTATTACTAATGTCTTCAAAAAATGCCTGAAGATCACTTGAAATAGAGCGGACCGTCCCGACCAAACGAGCATTCGAGTTCCAACGAGTTTCGGACGCAGCTGGAACCCTGCTTTTCACAAATTGATGCAGGTTGGAAGAGCATTTTGGAGAGCGAGAAGAGAATGAGGAGAGCCCAGTTAAAGTGGAGAAAAATCGTTTGCAGGAGTTAATCTTGCGAACACCTAGAGAAAAAAGATTAAGCTTATGAGCTTATCAATGAACAAACGAGGCTTTGGGGTATTTTGCCCTGACTTTTGCACTAACTCCTGATATTTCACCAGACATAACAGAGGCACCGTCGTAAATCTGAGCAGCAAGTTTGTGCCTGACTTTATACTACTCAAGCTTTGATAGAGCAAGCTGAGCTATTTCTTTTGCACTTCTCTTCAAGCTGTAATCAATAAATTCAACAGATCGTTCATAAACGTGGAAATTCGAAATGTATTGAAAAACGACAGATAGTTGTTCCTTCTTCGATTCGTCTTGGCTTTCATCAAGCTCAATTACTTCAAAATCCGTTTTACTGAGCTCGGAAATTATCTCCTTGGTCATGTGCTGTCCAATACAGAATAATAGGTCATTTTGTACTCGAGGGGACATGCCAGTAAACACAATACCACTAGAAAAATAACTTAAAATGCCATCGTATTGTTCTATGAGCTTTAGAAGCTCTGCATAGTTACCTCTGCTCCTAGAATCTTCGTTCTCCTCGTGACCCCGGAAAGAAAGTTCTTGCTTGCCAAGAAAATAAACAGCGTCGATTAATCTTCGCATTGTTTCCCAATTTTTCTTCACTTTCTCATTCAAAATCTCAATAGAGCTTTCTCTCTGGCTGCCCATCACAAAATAAATTCTATTTCTACTAAATGTTGTGAGTTAAATCATTGCATGAATGTGCGCCTGTGAGAGGCCATGTTTTCTTGATGATTTGCTCAACTTTTTCAGATCCTTATAGCCAGTTTTGTTCCATATTCCTTTCCCCGGGATAAACATCAAACAAGGCCAGCAATACATTCTGTTATTATTGCCTGAGTCACAAAGCCATTTAATTCTTTCATACGATTCTGTCATAAAATGGCGTACAAAACCTCCTTTACAAGACTGGACTATGCCAAGGCACGGTTTTGGTCTCCAAGCTTCAATTATCCTCTGTCTTTCAGCAAACGAAAAACTTGAAAATGATTTACCAAGTAACATTGCAATGACATTATCAACAGACTCGGCCAGAATATTGTAAAGATATCATCAAATTAACAGGCTAAATAAAATTCAGTCAAAGAGTTACTACTTTGTTTGAAGAGGCCTGGTTCGTCACTCACCCCTTTCGAATATTAACGTGTGCATTCACAAGCTATTTAATTTCCAAAACTCCAGCCGTTTTGCTTCAAATTTCGGAAAACAATTTCATAATCATACAACATCATTTTCAGTCACACTTTCAATCGGGGGGGTGAGGTTGGAAAAATGTCTTGTTTGGGAAATAATTTCAAAACTTCAGAAATTTATTGCCGGAATGTGAACAGTTAATGATATTTAGCATTACTACTTGAAGAAATGAATCTTCTAAATTACCTTCATTCAATCAAATAGAAAATGTTAAATGGAGACAAATAATTATTACTGAAAACAGCCAAAAATCCGCAATGCAATGTTTACTTCACTGAATACTTTGCGTACCCTAACAATACGCCACTGTTGATAGGCCCATAGTAGTGTCACAGTGGACAAATGTGTCGACAGCACAAACAAGATAATTTTAATAGGTATTATTATTTCTGGCATTTTAGGAAGTTGCAAAAGTCGATTTAAAAGGTAAAAGTAACGTAAGTGTTAAGATTAGTTAATGTGACAACTTGTTGGCCACGGTGTCAGGGTTTGATAAAGGCCAGAGGACTATCTTAAATTCAACGATAGGAAAAAAAGAAGAAGAGAATAGGCAGAGGAAATGACAAGAGAATGAGTTAGACAAGAAATGAAGGCGCCTGATTGGAATTTTGTCAGATCTTGAGACGTGGACAACATACGAGTTTTGTGACAGCTACTTTATTTACAATTGCGGTTGCAAATTTGACCCCAACCAAAAAAATGATAGAAATGGACATAAAATAATCATTGATCGGTTCTCTGATGCAACTGCGGTTCGCGTATTTTCAAGGCGCTCATGTTCCATTACATATGTGCGGCGGACACTGTCGCAGCCAGCGGTACCTTGAGAAAAACCTCAACATAGAAAGTGGCCCAGTTATCCCTGCACACATCACTAGATGGAACACATCATTACTTACCTGGCTAATCTTGTTGATTTTTAGTACTTTTTTAATTTAACGCTGGTTAAAAGTGATCACATATTGGATAAAGATTGGCCAAATGTATTTGGGAATTAAGTATTTTTTTCAAAGCAGAAAAGACATGTTTTCGTGTGTAAAAAAGGGACAATTTGTTGTTTGGTTTATTTTTATATCCTTTTTTTATAGATGGGAACCTATTTTGGCGGAGCTGTTAAAGCAATTGATTTGAACGACGATGGGTATTTATTGATTTAGTTTTTTATTTTATAATTTGTATTATATTATATTATATTATATTATATTATATTATATTATATTATATTATATTATATTATATTATATTATATTATATTATATTANACATTATCAACAGACTCGGCCAGAATATTGTAAAGATATCATCAAATTAACAGGCTAAATAAAATTCAGTCAAAGAGTTACTACTTTGTTTGAAGAGGCCTGGTTCGTCACTCACCCCTTTCGAATATTAACGTGTGCATTCACAAGCTATTTAATTTCCAAAACTCCAGCCGTTTTGCTTCAAATTTCGGAAAACAATTTCATAATCATACAACATCATTTTCAGTCACACTTTCAATCGGGGGGGTGAGGTTGGAAAAATGTCTTGTTTGGGAAATAATTTCAAAACTTCAGAAATTTATTGCCGGAATGTGAACAGTTAATGATATTTAGCATTACTACTTGAAGAAATGAATCTTCTAAATTACCTTCATTCAATCAAATAGAAAATGTTAAATGGAGACAAATAATTATTACTGAAAACAGCCAAAAATCCGCAATGCAATGTTTACTTCACTGAATACTTTGCGTACCCTAACAATACGCCACTGTTGATAGGCCCATAGTAGTGTCACAGTGGACAAATGTGTCGACAGCACAAACAAGATAATTTTAATAGGTATTATTATTTCTGGCATTTTAGGAAGTTGCAAAAGTCGATTTAAAAGGTAAAAGTAACGTAAGTGTTAAGATTAGTTAATGTGACAACTTGTTGGCCACGGTGTCAGGGTTTGATAAAGGCCAGAGGACTATCTTAAATTCAACGATAGGAAAAAAAGAAGAAGAGAATAGGCAGAGGAAATGACAAGAGAATGAGTTAGACAAGAAATGAAGGCGCCTGATTGGAATTTTGTCAGATCTTGAGACGTGGACAACATACGAGTTTTGTGACAGCTACTTTATTTACAATTGCGGTTGCAAATTTGACCCCAACCAAAAAAATGATAGAAATGGACATAAAATAATCATTGATCGGTTCTCTGATGCAACTGCGGTTCGCGTATTTTCAAGGCGCTCATGTTCCATTACATATGTGCGGCGGACACTGTCGCAGCCAGCGGTACCTTGAGAAAAACCTCAACATAGAAAGTGGCCCAGTTATCCCTGCACACATCACTAGATGGAACACATCATTACTTACCTGGCTAATCTTGTTGATTTTTAGTACTTTTTTAATTTAACGCTGGTTAAAAGTGATCACATATTGGGTAAAGATTGGCCAAATGTATTTGGGAATTAAGTATTTTTTTCAAAGCAGAAAAGACATGTTTTCGTGTGTAAAAAAGGGACAATTTGTTGTTTGGTTTATTTTTATATCCTTTTTTTATAGATGGGAACCTATTTTGGCGGAGCTGTTAAAGCAATTGATTTGAACGACGATGGGTATTTATTGATTTAGTATTTTTATTTTATAATTTGTATTATATTATATTATATTATTATATTATATTTTTTTAATTCTAGCTTTCCTCGCCAATAAGTGTTGTTTCCAACAGTATTGTACGCTTTCCATCAACATTATATCCAACATAAAACACTTGTTTATTTGAATAGCAATCTGCATTTACTTGATGATCGGTTCTTTGTAACAATCGCTTTTTGTGCTGGTTACTGTAAGGAATTAATTTGTTTTCGCGATTGAACAAAAACTAATACACGTTGGTTTTTATGGCAGTCATTTCGTTTTCATCCACAGGCTTCACGCCCATCACGCCCATCATCTGTCATGACCATCCACTAAATTCATGCTTGTTATTTATTTAAAGACATGTTACTCAAGATCTTTTGTGGTCTACCTCTGGTTTCATCAAGCATTCTGAAGGCATACTTAAAAAAGGACCTTAATTGGATAGGGGAACTTTATGAACTGGTTACACTAAAGAGGGGTCTCATTCTCAATATAATAGTTACTCTCTGTATCTGCCCAGTAAGATCTTAAGATTA
Organism: Morbakka virulenta; assembly: GCA_003991215.1. Classification (NCBI taxonomy): domain Eukaryota; kingdom Metazoa; phylum Cnidaria; class Cubozoa; order Carybdeida; family Carukiidae; genus Morbakka; species Morbakka virulenta. The sequence goes on along the minus strand of RDPX01000134.1, from coordinate 1,970,361 downwards.
CATTGTGTAATACAATTGCAGTTTGAGTTAATTATTTTCTGATTGTCTGTTTCAGAATACACGGTAGAGACAACATTTTGATTTTAGAGTGCCTTTGAAAATTTCAAAATAATTATTCTCAGAACGTGAATGTTGTACACATGCTTCACAATGTATCACACAAACTCAATAAAATACTAAAGATCGATTTCAGTTTTTCTCAGCAGTAGCTTGTACAGTAGGATGTTTCAGATGTGCACACGCTCAGATGGCAACCTGAGGCAGTGTTGAACATAGCTTCGTTTGATGTACCGCACGTAAACGATTGATTTTTAGGGAGGATAATTAGTTTTTATGCTCTTTTGACAAAAAATACAAGTAGAGACTCTGGGATAGTTATTCGAGAATGGACTTGGAAGGAGGGTATTTTCTGAAAACAATGCTCGTTTTACGTATCCACGAACATGTCTTACCCGGATGTCAAAGGTGATTGTAAGTTTGGTTTTTTTCTAAACCACTGGTTTATTCAACTTGGTCAAGGTAGAGAATTCCCTCGTCAGTACCTTGTAAGAGTCTCCAATCTTTAAGTCTTTTTGAATAACGGTGGATATTTTGAACGTTTTTATCAACAGTAAAAACAAACAAAGGACAGAATACAACTCAGCTGTCTTAAGCTGTGCCTCGATATAATGTAAGCAAGTAATTCAGACAAAGTTGAACGAGTGGAGGATTGCCTCAACAGGTCTACTACCTACTGCATTGCTTCGTACTGCGTACTGCATTAGATGATGCTTTGTGGTGTTACCTGGATAGACTCATTTGGTTGTTGGTCTTCTTGGTCTGCTTCTTATTTTTTTTGAGAGACGAGATTAACGAGTTAGTTAACATTTCTCTTAGAATTTTTAGCATTTAAAAGCATTGCAGTTAAAATTCGGTGTTTGTAGGCGACACATCACAAAACCATATACAGTCTTCATTTGGGAGTTTTACTTTAGAAAGAGTTGGTCTCCGCACTGGTGAAAGAGAAAGTGGTTAAAAGTTATTGTGCATGAAAGTTAGAGGACCATCTGGTTTTAACCGTGAAGTTTATGCTCTCCCACGTTTAAGGTGATGGGTTTTTATGACAAGAATAATTTGAATTTTCAATTGTCGAGGTTTATTTACATTTTGCATCATGACTTCCTATTTTTTTAATTTGACATATTTATCTATCAATTTAAGCGTGTTGCGTCAAATTGGTACCTTATCAGTATGAAGACAGTATGATAGCTACTTTTTTTCGAAACAGTAGCTATCAGTGTTTGCTTCATAAATAGAAAGTTTTTGACAGTTTGCATTAACCGTTTCTGTTTAGTCAAATGGAGGATTTGTGGGAAGATAAGGATGGGAAAAATTCAAATGGAATATCTAACACCCCTTTAGTATTTTTCAGTCAAAAAAAGCAACGTAGTAGACTCGGTTGTGGAAGGTAGTTTATTAGTACTTAGTCTCTTGGCGGGGTTTCTGTATCTTTGATCAGTTGTTATCTTTTCACCCAGAAAATGCGAGCTTCTTGTCGGAGCACCCCATTATTCAGTTAACTACGAAGAAGGAAAGGTTTACCTTTACAAAAACGACGGCAAGGTGATTTATTTTGACCTTAATTATTGTTGTTTTATTTTTACGTTCTGAGGTTGTAACATGTTTTTTTTAGATAAAACTTTTTTTGTTAAAATTAGAGGGATCTAGTTTTTTTATTAAAATTTAATCCATGCGAATTTTTTATATATGGATTTAAATAAAGGTGCTCATACATGCTGCCCCTAATAAGTTACCATAAAACCAGGAGTTTTCATTTTTAGTTATATTTGTTGCCTTTTAATTGAGCGCTACCCCATTGAGTAATACTTTTTTGAGTAAAAACTTTTCAGTTGTAAGGCAGTAAGGCAGGCAGTAAAATTATAAAGAAAAATTAACCCTCAAAATTCTACTATCATGGATTTTTTTTCCATCTTTCTAAAACATTTAATTACACAGAGAGCGTTAATTTTGTTAAATGAAGTATTACGAAAAGCCCGTGATGATCACATCTAAGGAAAGGGGTATTTGAGCCTGAATGGTTACATCGATGTTATGAACTAATTATCAAGAAATTATCAACAACCAATAAAATGTGCGACCCTCTTTTCGTCTAGTCTACCTAGGTAGTCAATTTAAGCAATGCTACACTGTTTGAAGCACGTTATGAGGGTGAGTCTGCTCTCCTCCAGATTTCGGAAACCGTGCAATCCAATTCCTGTTTTTCGCTCCACCGCCAAAGGATCTAAGGGTGGCCATTTAAAAGACCTGGAAACATTCAAAGCTAGTCTTAGAAACATGATAGACCCATAGATCGCACCGGCTATAAAATAGAATAACGAATTGGTAGGATTGTGAAGATCGTTTGTAACAGACCCAGATGGGAGGCAATGGCAAGAGACGTACCCAGACTCTGTCTTGTTTGATCTGATGGAAAGGAGTTGCTATAAAACTGAGGTTAGTGATGGGTATGATGACGAGTCCCTATTTTATCGTCAAAAGCCACAAAAGGCACTCCATTTAGTGAAATTTTTCCTTTGAAGAAAACCAGGTAGGTGAAAATTGAGCAAACCGTTCTTATTCTGCAGAAGACCCACCTACCCTCACCAAAATAAAGTAATAATCAGAATGATAAAGTAAAGAGTAAGAGGGAATGTTTGAATCAATATTCCCCAGGCAACCTGTTTTTTTGCTTTTACTGCAAGACCCGAGAGATTGTCCTGAAAAATGTATACAAGTTAAAATGTGTCAAGTATTAGTCGTTTAATTAACTATAAGTGAGTTTGTGTATTCAGTGACATTTTAGTATGGAACATTCAGTAATGATTTAAAATGTGAAAATGCAGTTTCTAAAGATGTAATAGTTGGGCCAGTTTTGTTAAAAATGGGTGTTGTGCCATATGCTACTAACTGTTTATTTTCTATACGAAAAACAACACCTCTTTGAGTGTATTTTACATTTGAGACTTAAGTTGGAAAATGTTTATTTTGTCATTTTTTCAGGGAAACTTAGATCTAGTTACAACTCACCTTCACCCCGATCAACGACCAGGAGCAAGATTTGGAACCTCTATAGAATCCATTGGTGACATCAATGGTGATGGATTCTTAGGTATTATTTTACGTGTCATTTATGTGCATTGAACAGGAAGGCTACATCATCATCTTGTAGCAAAACGTTGAATTACTTAGTGGTAATGGTCATCATTTATTTTCTGAAAACCTTTTACCTTATTTCCTCAACAAACGCCGAGCCCCAAAATAGAGGTTCGGCATTAATCATTGTTTGAGAAAATCCTAGGAATCTCCTCCTTATACGAGATAAAAAAAGATAGTTTTAAGTAGTACGGTACATCTACATTTGAAACCAAATGATTTCTTTTCTGTGTATTGTTAAAAATGTATTTAACGTTCGTGAATTTCTAGCGATGATTGTTTAGTGAATCAATTTTGTTGTTGTTTTTGTTGTTGTTATTGTTGTTGTTGTTGTTGTTGTTTTTGTTGTTGTTTGTTGTTTTGTTTGTTGTTGTTGTTGTTGTTGTTTGTTGTTGTTTTGTTTTGTTTTGTTTTCTTTTATTTTGCCAATGTATTGCCATAGCATTTTTCATTTGAAGTTCTAACATTGTCTTTCGTTAGATTACCAAATTTTTAATTACCTATAATTTCTATACCACACCCCAAGTGTCAAGGTAGTTACACCCCTTTGAACTGAAATGGTCTACTAGAAATGGAGCAATACCTTACAATTATCTTGATAGGGCCTTTTTAGTCTTCTAAATTGTACTTTTTTTACCCGAGCAACACACTGTACTTCTCCTATTACCCCCTTTTTTTTATAAGCATAGGCAAATTTTGAGCAGGGTCAAGTATGCTTAAGTTTCATCTCTAAATCAGGGTGAAATATGCTTAACATATGCTTATTCAATACATCGAATGAGGTCAGTATGCTTATTCGGGTTTGATTATTTTGGACATTGTTCTACCAGAAACAACTTTTCTTACGTCTGACGTCACTTCTTTGGTTTATTTAGAAGCTCTGACGTCAATCTTCTTTGATTTGTTATTTTTCGAAAATGCTGCAAGTGTGACAAAATAAATGTGTTTCTAAAAAAAGGTTTTTTGTCACGAGTCTCTCCATCTTATTGTATATTTTTGGGTGCGTAAAAATAACTGGGGCAATGATTTATGGTAAAAACGTGAGAAGGAGATAAAACATTTTCAAGTAAAAAGCTGGTAAATTTAGAAAAAAGTTCTTTCTCACAAGAAACTTCTAAGTCAAACGATGGCACCACCTTCGAAGAAACAGAAGACACTCGGTCATTTTGGTTTTACCAAAAGCGTGAAACATAGAGGCATTGTGACTAAAGTAAAAATTCCTAATGAGCCAGTGGAGAGTCACAAGACTTTAATATGTGAGCATTGTGGTAAACATCTTAAAAATCAACAAGGTTTAAGCACCCATTTGCTCACACATGGAGCTAAGGCTTCTAAAAGCGTGCCTCCAGAAACAAGTGTAACACTAACGGAGCAACTGGAGCAAGATATAATCAAAGATGTTGTTGAAAACTTGGTAAAACAAGTTGAATGTAACGTGAAGAAAAGCAACACTGGAAAATTCAAACGAAAATCATACACGTCTTCACAAAAGGCTGATATAATACACGAAATGTTGCTAACTGAATCGTCCCAAGTCGAAATCGGAGAAAAGTATGGCATATCCCAATCATTGCTGTCAAGATGGCTAAAAAAGAAGGAAGACATATTTCTTGATGCAGCAGATTCACACAAAAAACTTTACCGCAAACGGCGACCAACCACTAAATACGTCGCCCTGCATCATAAATTGTGGCAGGCCTTCACCAAAGCTCGATCAATGGGTCATCGTGTAAATTTTCACTGGCTAAAATCAAGAGCAACAACAATCCAAAGGGAGCTGACAAAAAACAAGGATGCAGAAATTGGAAAGCATGTTATCACATCATTTCTACGCAGAAGAAATATTAGAATGAGAACCAAGCAGCGAAGTAAAAAGAAGAGCAAAGAAGACAAGATCAAGCCATTGCAACAATGGCACGCTACTTTTAGAGAAAGATGCTTGAGAACAGGAACAGGAGAGAGATATCATCCAAAATGGGGACGATTTCTTCCTTCCGAACGGTTGAACGTCGACCAGTCGCCCCTTCCATTCGTTATCGATGCAAAAAAGACATATGAATACATAGATTTTCGACAAGGCCACAATCACAATACATGGATCAGTCAGCCTGGTAAGCAGCTAAATTAATATCATTTTAGTAGAAAATGTTTAAATACATACATAAAAAGATCGAAATATTCAGAAATAACATGTACTTGTTTCTTTCTTGTTTTATAAATTTACATAATCCTGAAAAAGTACGATCATCTTCGGCCTTTGATTTTCATATGTAATGTTATATTAGTTAGGAAAAGTTCAACCCTCACTTGTTTTTATTCTTTTTAGGTAGCGGCCTTGAAAAGCGACAATGCTCCTTGCAAGTCATGTTCAGAGTAAAAGGAAATCAACCACCGCTCGGCGTAATATTTCGGGGGAAAGGCAAACGTATATCTGAAGACGAAAAAAAGGCTTGGCACCCAAGTACCCATGTATTCTTCCAGCCCAATGCATGGATGGATGTAAATGTAGCCAACAACTGGCTGGAGAAAACGCTAGAGAAATTTGTCAAAGATGAAGGAATGGAACGATTCGTCCTTTTGCTAGATAACCTGTCAACACACACAGAAGAAAACTTTAAAAAGTCTGTTTCCGACTTAGGTGGTTTGGTTTGGTTTGGTCTTCCAGATGCCACCGACCTTTGGCAGCCTGTAGACGCTGGCTATGCCCAGGTCCTTAAGAGTTTGATTTCAAAAGAACAGCAACTTTGGTTAGACGAAGAAGAAAACGCAGATCGCTGGTTTGGTAATGACAAACCATTTTCAGCTAAGGAAAGGCGCATTCTTATTTCCCACTGGGCTGGCGAAGCTTGGGATAAACTGTCCAATGAAAAATATGATTCGTTTCGAGAGAGAATTTGGCAAACAACTGGCTGCATGATAACAGTTGATGGTACGGATGACGAGAAGATAAAACCAGAAGGTCTTCCCCAATACACAGTCCCCCCTCCTTCACTTGTCGAACCAACAAACCAGACACCAGTAGCGAACGCACCTGAAACCGTTGCAAACATCAATGAAGATGATTACGAGGAAGAAGTGATTGAATTGGAGAACGACGACAACGATTTCGAAGAGTCGAATGAAGAACATGGTGTAGAGAGAGAAGGAATATTTGACATTTTTCATTTGCTTGTTTGAACTGTTTAACAGAAAAGTCGTTACTTTAAAAAACTAAAACACTTTGTTTTTTTTCTTGATTTGCCCTTTTGAAGAAATATTACTTTATTTTACCAAAACAAAAGAAAATACTTTCCGATAAATCAGTTTCTGTTTTATACTTTTCGCCCTGAGGGTATGCTTAGAGTATTCTTAAGAAAAACACGATTTTGACCCTGATATGCTTATAAGAGTTATGCTTATTAAAAAAAAAGCGTGTAATAGTAATGATGATGATAATGATGATAATAATAATGATGATGATAATTATGATGATGATGATAATAATAATAATAATAATAATAAATATTCTTAATTGATTGGTGGAGTACACGAACTAGTTTTGGCTGGTAATTATGAATGGGCTAGATCAAACATTCCCGCTCAAACCGAAGACTTGCCAGTCAGTTGCTTGATCCTAACCAGTTGTGCATGCCCCGAAAGGGCTTACACATCACGCATTTCTGTTTAATGCGCGGGAGTAGTGGAGGAGCATCATATCTTGGTGTCGTGAGCGTGGGTCTCTTGTTCTGAAGGGCTGAGTACCGAGTTCTTACTTTGTTACTTGGTCCCAAGGTCTTGGGTGAAGGCTCGCTACGAAGACCGTTTTAAGCAGAATGGGTCACCTAAACAGGTCCCACCTGCAAGGTCATGTGCTGTTTTAGTTAACATCAATATCGCACACACTTGGGTGTGATGCATGCACCCAGCTTACCCTTATCGCGCTGAGAGTTGGATAGGGTTGCTGGGGTTTCTACCCCTGAGTCCCCCGTGGACTCCTATTGCTCCACCACTTAATAATTATAATTATGATAATAATAATAATAATAATAGTAATAATAATAATAATAATAATAACAGCAGAAACCTGATCAACGGGATTAACACCAGGGGGTATCACTAATGAGATATTCTGCGCCCTACCTGGATTGTACAGTAGATGAGCTAACAACAATGGACTGGAGAACCAGGAAACTTCTCACAATGCACAAAGCTCTCCACCCGAAGGATGATTTTGACAGACTATATGTAGAAAGAAAAGACGGAGGAAGGGTCCTTGTCTCCATCGAAGAATATGTTGAGAATTCAGTGCTCGGTTTGAGAGAGTATGTTGAGAAAAGTAATGAAAAAATTGGTACACTTGGGTGTGATGCATGCACCCAGCATACCCTTATCGGGTTGGGAGTCGGATGGATTTGCTGGGGTTACTACATCTGAGCCCTTTGTGGGCTCGTATTGCTCTGCCACTCAATAATAATAGTAATGATGGTGATGGTGATGATAATGATGATGATGATGATAATAATAATAATAATAATATTAATATTTATAAATAATTCTAGAGCAGTGTAGAATGTATGGATGAGATTAAAAAATATCACATTTAGCTGCAAAAGGGCAAGAAACTTGTTCAAAAAGAGTGCAAATAAAGATACGATTGCATTGCAAAAATTGTACAGTCAAAGAATGTAAGAAGCTTGGGTCTCTTTTGAGAAGTTAAGTGGTATAACCGCAAATCTGAGGATGTAGTTACTAGTAATACTAGTGTATGAATAATACAGTCTTGCAAGTACGATTAAATAAAAGCTCTTTTAGTAAGAGATCAGGTAATTATATCCTTTGAAAAAGAGCTTGGAGCACATTTGACCTTCTAATAAGCAATTAAAGTAGAAGATAAGCTTTTACAACTGCCATTGACTCGTCAGGCCCAATTGTTTTGAGGGATAACGAGAATGTCACATCTCATGGAGCAGTGTAATTAATTTTTTATGTGGCAATTGGGAAACCTTAGAATGAAGATAATGACAGCAATCCTTTTTCAGTTCTTGCTTAAAGCACTATATATCTTTCTTTCGAGACAGATGGTCACTTCTTTTTGGTCACTTCGTTTCTTACGTATACTTTAGTTTAGGATCAGTTTTGAGTACTTTATGAAATCCGCCTTCGCTTTCTTGCACAGACAAAGTGTACTTTAATATTAAAGTTGACGAGGGTTTTTTTGTTTTTTCTTGTCCTATATCAGATTTTGCAATTGGTGCACCATATGGGGGGTCTTCTGGTAATGGAGCAGTCTATATATATCATGGTGGCCCCGATGTGATAAAGAATTCATTGAAGCCAATGCAGGTATTGACTCAAGCTTTGACATTTTACTTGTGAATCAACAATCGATTAGTTCTGTTTGGAAAAAAATGATGTCGAAAGCGGACCTGTTTGACTTTGGTTGGCCAGGAACTATTTGTAAAGACAAGGGGAAGGATAAATGTTGGAATCTCGTGTCAAACAACACAAACAAAATCATTTCTCCTCTTTACTCCCTCTGCCTTTCTTTGCCGCTCCGTGCCACGGCACCGTCTATAAATAGTGTGCTTAATCCAAATAAAACATTCTAAATTACTGTTCCTTTTTTTGCTTTATGTTATGCTACCGATTCCATTCATCTCTCAAGTAATTTAATGAAACTTAATTCTTAATGTCATGAAACCTGATATAACCTAATGTCACCTGAACAGCTGAGACAAAATGGAAGCCATAATTGCCATTTCTGATTTTTGCTAGATGAAAAAAGCAACAGTTTTTAATCTTTTGAGGCAAATAAGACTCAGTGCACATTAAGACAAACTTGTTTTCCTGAAAATACACAACCATTTGTGGCCTGATGGTTAGACTGTGTTGCACTTCACTTAAATATATGATTTTGAGTACGGCTTAGTAAATTTTAGAGACCGCCATATAAGAATGAGCTATGTTTTTTGTGTACAGTTTTGGTTCTCGGTCTTTTGGCTAAGGTCAAGTGTAGAACGCTTGTCCCCCTTTGTTGGGTTTCGATTTTGAGTCTCAGCCTCTAGGATATGTGATCCTGACATGCAGGGACACTGGTTCTCGAACAACAAAGAAAACGTGCCCTCCCAACGAAGTGACTTTGAGAGGCGATTCGTATATCTTGCCGTCCGTGGTATATTGCGTGATTTCTACTCATCTTTACTTGTTCTGGCCCCACTGTTTACCAAGGGTGCTACCAACCAAAGACCCTGTATATTGGTGTACAGTTACTATAATTATGAAGCAACGTGTACTGTTTTTCCCACAAAAGTCTTATCACCATAAAAGCGTTTCTTAATTTTGATTGTGTCCAAGGGGTTCGTCAAATAATATGAGGTGTCAGATATCACGTGTTTTAGGAATGAGGGACACAGGCATTGGTACCTGGAGAGAAAAATTACACCAGTTTAAAAGACGTACAGGGAAATGGTGACGTGATGACGATATTGACGGATTAATGGTTTTAGTTAAATTACCTAACTAAAACACTACACTTTGGTTTTATGTATGAGAATGTCTTTTATCTGATTTTCGTTTAGGTTATCCAAGCTTCTGCCGTTAACAATAACCTTAAAGGATTTGGAATATCTATTGCTGGAGAAATGGATGTTGACGATAATGGATACCCAGGTAAGGAAACAGTGTCACCTGACTTGGAATTATGACTTAGAATAGCTACCATAGAGGTTCAAGAAAATGGAATCGATGTAGCAGCACCTAAAAAAATTTCGTTATAACGAAGCAATCACCGTGATCATCATTTGGAAATAATTACCGATCACATTCCTGGTTTTACCTGGTTATTGTATTGCCCAGGGAGCTACTTTTCCTGCCCTTGTCTTGGTTTTATTTCCCTAATGTCCTTTTGTACTACTTGGTGTCTTATTCCTCTTTTATAATATTGGGTGACTATACCATCTTTACAGTTTTTTGCTTTTGTTTTTCGTGTACTGCCCCAAGGAACAACGTCCACTCTTTTTCGTTTCTTTGAAGCTTATAAAAACTGCTCCTCCATCTTAGGCATAACCTTCTGGTCCGTGCACTAGAATGCAAGTTATTACCTTTTCTTGTTTTGGTGTTCATTTGTTCTTCCTGAAGTTTAATACATTCTAATATCCCAGCATAATATCATAGCACTGGTACCGCCTGTATGTCAATAGCTTTCTTTTAATGAATTTTTCTATGATTTTGATCTTCATGTCGTTATGATGCTGGTGTTATATTCTGTTAAATTCTATCCCAATATCCCTGCTTAATTCTTTGACAATTGTAAGCAGTCCTGTGATCTCCGCTTCATTCTAAGCAAAGAACTTTCTGTCATTCATTTTTAGTAAGTAAATGGTTGATCTTTTCATCCCTCTGAATATTGTATGCTGCCATCTTTTTTCTCAGTATTGTTGTTTAAGGGATCAGGAATATGATTAAAAGCAGTAGAGAGAAAGTGAGTGGCCACAGAATTAACCACTTAGCATGTCGATGAACGTAGATCTTCATTTCCCCATTGTATTCTTGATCAATACTTCGAGAGGCACCCGTCATTTTCAAAAAATGTGTCATCCAAAAAATCAGGTACTATATCAAAGGTTTTCTTGTAATCTATCAAGGCCATTGATAGATTTTTAAGATTTTGCCTGGCATTTTTCAGGTATAAATTCGTCTGTCAATAGATAGTCCTTAGTTCCTTCGGTACCTCTTCTGCTCCCATTTTGTTCTTTTGGTAGCTTGTCTTCTAGATGTTGGTAGATTTGTTCAAATACCATTCCAGTCAGTGCTTTACACATGAGTGGTAAGCAAATTATGAGTTTGTAGTTTGTAACTATGTGGTCCTCTCCTTGATCCTTTTTGTTGGCGCATTTCTTCTAGTTGATAACCATTCAGATGTCTGTTCTTTAGTGATGACCTGTATCTGTATTACAGTTCTTGTGTGTGATGACTTAAGATTTTTGATCCTGTACCACTGCAGTTGTTCAGGTCCAGGGGCCTTCGAATTTGCTTTTTGGTGAACTGTTTGCTGACCATTGTTAAGGTTATTCAGAATTCTGTTGCTCAGTGATTTTTTTGTGTTTCAAGCATCCTGCCACGCGATTGTGTTCACCTTTTGTGTTCTGTTCCTGATCCAGATGTTTTCTCTGAGGCCTTTTGTTTCATCTGTGTTAAGTAATGCTTTTTCATGCTAAACGCGGTCATTTCCACCCCGTAGTAAAGCCTGCAACTTTGATTATTGTTGGATACTTTATTTTGGTGGAAATCCTTGGCTCTTATCTCAAATTCCCTTATCTTTGCACTATAAGGTTGGATACTTGCTTCATTATTTCTCTTCTTGATCTTCCATCAGATTAGCCCCATTTTGTAGCAGTTTCTATTAAGCTTCAAGGTCGTTTTTTTATAAAATCCAACTGAAATAATTAAAAAGAGATCAGATGACTGAGCCTTTACCAAAGCTGCAACAATTTTGTTGAATATTCTTACACATAGTATTAGAGATGGAAATAGTGTTACTAAATTTAAATCTAAGCTTAAGATGCCCACTTTTTAAATTTGCGTGTGTTAAGTTTTTTTTTTGGTTGTTACATAGTTTTTTAAATAAATCTTTAGCATATATATTTCTATCGTTAGTGTTTTTTTATTTTAGATGTATTTGTAAAGCATATTAGATCATATCCATATATAATTTTACGCTATATAAATAATAAAGTTATGATGATGATGATGATGATGATGATGATGATGATGATGATGATGAGGATGAGGATGATGATGGTGGCGATTAGCATGTGGACACTCTTTGTGACTTCTCTATTAACCCGCTTAAAGGCTTTCTCGGTTCTTATCTCACATTTGCGTGCTTTGTTTCAAGGAGCTTGTTTATTTCGGTCTCTTCTCGGATACATTGAGTTTATTCTCCCCTTTAGCACCTGCAGTCTTTCACCTCTCACCATTTTGCCACGTTTGAACTCAGTTTGAGTACGCTTTGCTACCCGTAGCTTTGCTCCAGTATTATGACTAGCATGTACAACAATGTCGTTCACGTTTGTGAGAGTTCCAGGATTTTCTTGGGTTATCTACAAACAGGCTATGTGTTCGACTGATGTTACTACCTCCAGACGAACCCATTCCGCAGCCTTTACTTTGTTGCAGCAGTAAAACCAACTGGTGAAAAACTGCCCCCTCGCCGGAACCCGCACGAAATGTCGAACCATCTACTTCTTAGTTTTACCCCCTTATTCTACATCTCCAGTTTTGTTTTCAACTTTTCCATTAACTGGGATATCAATGAAATCACTTATTTTAGTAAATCGATCCAGTGTTATACTGGATCGATATATACAGACACACATACAGAGCATCACACCCTTAAACACTGTTCGGCTGTTGCCAAGCAACAAAGATATACATGGGAACATAATTCGGCGCGGAGCTCAATTGTGTACCAATTTCATCAATCCTCTTTCCTTCCATGAAACTGTTGGTAGGCATCCCTAGCTATGTGATCACGGGTGCACTTTTCCCATGCACACAGCGACCGGTTTAGTATTGGTGGCGCCTTTGAAAATGTACGTCATTAAGCTTATAGTATGTTTAAGACCAGCCTTGTAAAATAGCACGAGTATAAAACCACCCATTAGGAATACCTGAATGACTTTGTATGAGATAAAGGTTAGATGTTTTTGTTAAACTTTCATACCATGGTACTATTCAACAGATACGGACAATTTCAAACATCTTTAAAAATTTGAATCTTGATTGTAAAACAATTATTTAAATAATTACGGACATGGCTATCAAGTGTTCCAGATTCATATATAATCGACGACTAAACGATTGGATACCGGAACTACTTTTCTTTGTATAAATGTAAACTCAGTTAATTCACCAGTCTTTTACTAAAGAAAATACGGCGCAAAGTTGTAGTGAAATGTCTGAATTAAAATAGATAACGTTTTCAAAAATTTATATTATGTATTTTGCATGGGTTAAAGATGTTTTATCGGACGATGTTATTGGTATGCTGTCTCTTCCAATTTACTTGAGGCTCCAGACAGAAAGCAACTGTAGAGTATTTGCAATTACGAGTAAGACAGATTAATGTAGTGTTGGTGTGAGATGGAATTCCAACCTGGTATGTATTGGCTTCAATTTTGTCATGATGATCATAGATTGTTTTTCGAGCGTTTCGTTTAGTTCTTTGCCGATCCAGGTACATCCCGTAGACCAGAGGCTTTGGAAGCTTGAGTCGGCTCCTACATGTTATTTAAGTTATCGGCAACAATTTTCTCAGGATGTGTGCCGTTCCGGGGGGGGGGAAGGGATTTTTTGTACCTCGTATATGTTTGTTTCCAGGGATAAGCTTGATGTAGTTTTCAGTCTCTTTCTGAGGAAGGCCTTGGGCTTCTACCACTAATGGTACTGTTGTTCTCTTCAATTTTCTGAAAAAAATTCTGGTCACCTCTACCTCCAGCTTTTTGTATTTAGACATTTTTTCTTCAGTCTTCAAAAATGTATTTAGTTCAGCTGGAACTGCCATGTCTATCAGAAGGCATGTGTTTTCGCTTCTTTTTTTTATTTTGATTACTGATCGGTTGGTAGCCATGGTTCTGTCAGTATGGATTGCCTTACTTCTTTGGATTGTGATGTTGTCATGCCGTGTGACAATTTATTGCGCATGTTCATAGAATTTGTCGGATATTATGCCGTATTGTTTGCAGATGTTTTAGTGAATGTACGCAGCAACCTGATTGTGCCGGTGAAGATATTCACTCTTGGCCAACTCGGGGAGTCATGGTCATACTAGGTGATCTATGGTTTCTTCAAACTTTTTACAGAGGCTATACTTTAGAGTTAGTTCCATCCCAGATGATGCATTGATGGTATTAGTTGAAGGAACGTTTTACAATCTTTATCCTAAAGTTTGTATTGACTTAAACCTCTGTATCTCCCGAATACACTGGTTATTACGAGTCATGCCTCAAATATGGGGTTTCCAATGATTTATCACGCCAACTGTATGGCAATATACAAACTGTTGGGAAGTCTGTACCTGCAAAGGAAGCTGACAAAGAGAAAGACGAGCAAGGAGGACAGTTATGGCTTCAGATATCAGGTTATTGCTCTTTTTTCCAAAAATAGTTTGAATAGTGTGACATGCTAACAGTAAGCCATTTTAGCTTTTTTCTTTAACCATGTGGCAAGGTCTCATATTTTTGTACTGGTATCGGTGAATTTCAGTAAAAGTTGCATATAGTGATGCAAATAACGGTGGGAGCGGAAAAAAAACCCCAGGTTTTTCTGTCATGAAAAATTTATTTGTAAAGGAAAGAATTGAGAAACGAGCACTCGAAGTAATGGAGGGAGAAAACGCCAATGCATTGGTTGTTTATTTAACTTGACCAAAGACAATGTTTTGAACTGATTATTATTTGCCTATTTTTCTTTATTAGATCTGGCGGTTGGCAGTTTCGTTAGTGATCACGTGGATGTTTTTAGGTAAGCTCTTATTTAAAGGTATTTTTTATTAAGAAGGGAATTTGTTATATATTGTAATGGACCAGATGGGAACTAGTAGTTTTGACTTTTGTAGTAATACTAGTGCCTGGTAGGTCTGAATCTTGCTGCTACTCTTCATTCTTTGTCACATCGATGGAATGTGGCTTGCCTTAGTCCTTTCTACAGGTATTATGGGAAACGTTCTGTTCCGTCGTTTAATAAAAACTAAGACTTTATGGACAGATCCATTTTGACTGCGCAGCGTCTTTGAAAGTTAATCGGTTGAAAACAGCAGCAATAATAGCCGGCAGTGCAAAAAATGAATGGAAAACACCAACTATAGGAAATTTACGTTGAGATGGAAAATTCCTTCATCACATCCGCTTCAATTATACACCTACCTTCCTGTGTTGGTTTCAAGTGAAACTGGTATAAAATTGCTTGCGCGTTCCAGCATTGCCCAATCAAAGCACTGATGGAATGGTGGCATTTTAACTGCAGCTACGAAATTGTTTAAATTTTGGAACTCTAGTATAGAATGGTATTTATTACTACATCATTGAATACGGGTCATATCTGAACAGCAAGTACCTCGAAGCAACAAAAACTAGGAAAATTTCTTAAATGGTGCACTTATCCCACCACATTGATGTGATCTTACTGTCACTCGTTAAATTAAATTTAGAACTGAAACATCAAATTCTCCCGAAATAATGCTTTTTACGTGATTTGGAGACAATTCAAAGAAAATTCACACCATAGCTATTTACCAACAAGTGAACCATCAGTTGAAGTTTTAGAGTATATTGAATATTATGGATCAATCAGGTAAANCATCATTGAATACGGGTCATATCTGAACAGCAAGTACCTCGAAGCAACAAAAACTAGGAAAATTTCTTAAATGGTGCACTTATCCCACCACATTGATGTGATCTTACTGTCACTCGTTAAATTAAATTTAGAACTGAAACATCAAATTCTCCCGAAATAATGCTTTTTACGTGATTTGGAGACAATTCAAAGAAAATTCACACCTTAGCTATTTACCAACAAGTGAACCATCAGTTGAAGTTTTAGAGTATATTGAATATTATGGATCAATCAGGTAAAACAATCTGCATTTAGTAATGCATTACATGTATTAGCAATTGCAGCAAATTATTGCATGAATGAAAAAATTTGTAAGTTAACAGAAATGGACGTAATTGTCAATTAAAATTGGCTGCAAACTTGCCATTTTGCGTAAATCAACAATAGGCACCGGCATTCAAAAGGTAGGGTTGCACGAAAAACAAAGGATATAGGCTTCAACCATATGTGTATGTGTATATATATATATAATTAATTGCAATCGAACGACAAGAAAAATTGTAGCTGCATGCTTTAACCTCTTTATTGTGGGAACATTTCAAGCTCTAGAAAACGTTAATTCAGTTATACGGTAATTTAGTACAGAACGGATTCTGTATGCAAATGTAATCCTGCATAAGATTTCAGCCCGACAAACCTTCACTAGAAAGTATGTTTTTATAACAGATGAAAGCCCACCATTTGTGTGAAGCAAATACAGTTCACAGATGCAGAAGTGATGGTTGTTAAAGTAGCATTTTTTAAGAGTACTCAACAAAAACACACCCCACATCACGAAGAATGGTAACGGGAAAGCCTAAAAATAGTTTCAATTTCCTTTTCTTAGGTCAAGGGGTGTTCTAAAGCTGATTGGGACAATAATGCCAGATAAGGCTTTGGTGTCCACAACTTTGAATACATCGTTTTGCGTTGGTCCGGACATGAAGACCTATGCATGGTACGTACCACCTTTTTTGACGTTTAATAAGTTTTAGTATGCAGGATCAATGTGGCTACAGTTTGACAGCGACTAAAACCCAGGTTTTGTGTTATTTTTTTAGTATCGAACCAGCTATATTATATTATGTTAAGATTATAAATAGGGATGTTGCACCACATTTTGTTGGAATGAGTATAGAAGTGGACCACAACTGTAAAGAGGTGGCTAATATAGGCACGCGTTTACGTGGAGTTAGCAGTTAATGCTTTCCTTAGTTGGGTATGAAAACTTCATCTTAGGAACTGTCAAAATATTGTTACTTTTTACGTTTTTATCACGAGGCGGCATATATCAATAATTCCACTTTTCCTGTTATTATAAAGGTGCTTCAAATGCCACTCGGAGAGCTGTTGCTAATATAAACTTTGGTGTTTATTGAACAATGACCAAACCTTACTTACAGCAAGTCTAGAATGGAGACCGTAAGGGATCTCCTTCCCTTATCAACCCTGGGGGTACATCATGAACAGGTATAAGCACACCCTGGTCTCTCTGGTACTGGGATACTGTTTTCATGCATCAACCAGTGGACCTGACTATCAGCTTGGCGTCGTATCGGGCAATTAAAAAATTTTTAAAAGTTCTGACAATTAAAAAAATATTCTGACTAACAAGAATATTACGAATAATACACCCTTTCGGATACTGAAATAGTTTCTCTATTCAGTTTTTTGCCTACAAATGTGAACCATGGATCATTAGTAACCAAGTGGCAAGGGAAATAAATGCCTTTGGAATGTGGATCTTCCATGGAATTCAAAGAATACCCTACTGCATCAGACGTGCGACCAACGAAGTTATCCTGAGACAACCCCCTCCCTCCCTCTGACGAAGATCAAGAAACGAAAATTGAAGTTCTCAGGGCATTTAGCGAAAAGCAGTCTGGAACACCTTAGCCTGATGGTAAAAGTCAACGGAGAGAAAGTGTGTGGAAGGCAAAATGAGCACATTGAAACAGCCAGTAGTTTAGACAGCTGATGCAGGCATAACCATCATAATCATCATGATCAAAAGTTATTGTTAATGAAGGTAATACTGCCATGGCGTCCTGGAATAAATTTAGTTTTGAAAAACGAAGGTGTGTAATAGTAGGAATAGAAGCCGTACTTGCACCTCTATGTGCGTACTGTTCCATTATTAGTAGAGAGCAAGCCAGGAAATGCGAATACATTGGTCACTTTTTTTTGATCGATCATATAATTGCCTGTTCGACTTGGTCGAACAGATTTTCAGATGGATTACTGATGTTGGTTGAGAGATGGACGTGTGGCAGTGATGTTGAAGAAGTTGTGAGACCGACTGTATCTAGTGGTTAAGGCATGTCCGCTGCGGGTTTTGGTGTAGGAAAATAGTGGATTTTTGTCGTGAAATGCTCCATCAACGACGACGTTCCAGGAAGCACTGGGCAGACAGTGTAAACTATAACTTTATATCACTTAGCATTAATGCCTGCTTGGCACGAAAAGGCCGTGAATTGAACAATTTATTTCAGCCTGGTGAGACATATTCACAGCATTCAACTCTTGTTTATAGGAGACAAGAAGCAATATGCTATATACTAGGTAAGTAAATCTGGGTAAAGAACTGAGCTTCGATAGCTCAGGTAGACCAAGCGGCATTTTAGCGCCACTTCTCTGCAATTGTGCTTGGTAGAACTTTGTATTTAACGTGATTTTTCGACATTGATATTTTTCCAACTGTGATTACATATCTTGTAATTAGAGATTCAATTATATACTATTGTATTTGATATTTAGTTCAGTGTTTGCTGACTTAACGTCTTCGGTTTTTCCCCCTAACTTTTCTCTTACTGTTACTTTCCTTCATCAGCAATCGCTTGCGTATTTGCTTAATATACTCTGGGAAAACGGTACCACCTTACATCGGTAAGTAAACACTACCTATGGTACATCAACTCATTAAAATTTGAAATAACTTTTCCTAATTAAGGAAAGTGCAAGTTACTTGTCAAGAACAAATCCTAAGAGGCTATTGTAAATAGCTTGTAGTAGTATAAAGGCACTTATGAGCCTGTCTGCTCCCTCGTTGGACGAAAGTTGTTAAGACAAATTGAAATATCCCACTGCAACGATTTGCAAGGAAGTTCCTTTTTATCCGTCATGATTTTTTTCATTGTTACGAGTAGTTCTGTAATCTACCTGAGCTTAGCTAGTTAGTGTGCATTTATATGTAATTATATGTTGTTGGATGGTAATATGTTAGCAGTGCACGCCATGCGTTTTTGTATTTTGCTTTCCAATGAAGTTACCTAAATTGGATTTTGTGAATGATTATTTTCATTACTTTTTGATTGATAGGAAGTATTTTCCCTTACCCTCTGTTTCCCCTCTCTTCCCCTCTCTTCCCTTCCCTTCCCTTCCCTCCCTTAAACCTATGACTTAAAGCTCTCCACGCAGCCGGGACCTCATAAATTTGCTTCCTCCAATTCTTACTTGGTTATGTCTGATGTTTTTGACACCAAGGAGATTCTCTGTTTGAGTTCGTTGTCAATTGAAAACTCCTCTAAACAAACATTTCCTGCTATTCTACTTTCAAAATCAGATATTGTATTTCTCAGTCAGTTTGTAATATTTGTGACAGGTGATTTTAGAGGGCTTCGTCCAGGCATGTAGTACTGAAATTTATGGGAAGTGGAAACTGGGTTCTGTAATATTTTGAGTGCTGTATTTTGAGGGCTACCACAGTCATAATGAAATAGTAACTCATTTTTTATAACTAAGATGTATGCTCAGGCTAGATTAAAGATATGCAATAGCCCAGTGAATAATACTCATGTTTTAAGGAAACCATACTGCGGCAACTTACAGCTGTCAATCAGTCGATAATGTGTTTCAGTATTTTAATTCGAAATTATGTTGTTTCTCTGTTAAAATGTGATTTTTTTTGTTTCCAGCTCTTTAAACGCATCGTGGCCCTACTGTCCTTTGTTAACCCTTCTTTGATATATATATATATAAAATATGATATTCTACATTTACAGAGTAGTTTTGCTAGATTGTATTTGGGTAGAGATATGGATGGAAGAGGTTTGATCAACCTTACGTAATGTGTAAGAACCTAGAAAAACAGACAAATTTATGAAAAGAGTGTACATATATATATATATATTTTTTTTTTTTTTTTTTATTTTTTTTTTTCTGAAGAGTGAATAAAATACCGAAACAGGCTTGTCGAAATGGACTGTGTAGTTTTTTGATTCTTCCCAACTTATCATATCTTATATTACGCTCTGCATTTATGTATTGAGCACTTTAATACGGATAACCGAATCGAAAGCTTTATATATATATATGTGTGTGTGTGTGTGTGTATTTATTTATTTGCAGATTCAAGTGTTTCGCTGACTCTCGACAAACACCAAATAGGTGGAAAAAGAGCATTCTTTTTTGCAGCCACTAACATCAAAGAGACTACACGATCTTTAACTATGTCATTGAAAGCTGGGGAAAAGCAGTGCATTTCTTTGCCTTTTTCCGTTGTAGTGGTAAGTTGGGTTTTTATGTTGTTCATCTCATTTTTTGTCTGTTTTCTTTATATAGTTATTATTTAGAAAATAATACATTGCATTGTATATTATGTTATATATTATATTTGGTGTAATGCATGCCATAAGAACAGAAAAAGCAAGGTTGCTTTCTCTTTCTGTGTTTGTAATTTTATATCATATGTTCCTGTGTCTAGTCCATCAAGTACTTTAAAATGAAGGAATTGCTATGCGGCATTATATCCCTAAATACTTTAATATCAGTGAAATATAAAGTTTCAGAAAGACTCTGTAAGGACGTTAGCTTGTGCTTTTCATTGTCTTGGAAGATCACCACCCAATGGAGTCTTAACTCTTAACTTTAATTTTCTTAATTGCAAGCAGAATTAAAACTGCTGTAAAGGTTTCAAGAAGTGCTGGTCATTTGCAGCATTCTTTGATGCCTTTATTTTATTCAATAGACTGGATGTGTTCACCTTTAACAATGAACCTGGCGCATTCATCTGTTTATCTTGTTGATCGAACTTTGGTAGAATGCCTAATTTGCGAAAATTATAAATGGCCATTCATTATTGATCGAGTCACCCACTTTGGGGAAGGCCATAAAATGTTTTCTTCCCTTGGTTTACCACGGTTAGTAATATTAATAGCAGTTTTTGAAACAATTATGACAAATATGGATCTCTGGTCATCTTAAAATGTAATCCTTCATTTGGTACGTTTATAACACTGTTTTGTAGTTGTTGAGTCCGAATCGAAGCTTGAGAACGGTCGCCGACGTATTCTGGCTATAAAAGCCGGATATAACTCTTCGGATATAACTATAAATTACGGATCTAACTCTTCGTAAAGGAGGCACCATAGTTAGTACACAAAAGCATTAGTATTCCGTAAGGAATAATAGAGAATAATTTAACTTCGAACGTTATAAAGCCAAATATGACGACAAGTTAAGTTACCTTTTTTATTTGCACTTATTTTTCTGTAATATTGGCAACACTACAGACATTACACTGTGTTTTGTGCTTTGGCGGAACAGTGCCTATTAAATGTAATGTTGAATGTAATGTTGTTCTTTTACAGGGTATTATACCATGTTTCGTTACTTTCTTTGTCTAGAACTATTTGGACGATGCTGTCAGTCCAATCGTAATTTCAATGGATTATTCGTACATTACACCAGATAGCTGTGGCAAAATGCTCTGCCCCGTCATGGATAAATACCTTACCAATTCAAAATCAGCTCAGGTATGTGCCCCTGGGACGCCACCAGCGTTGAAAGATTTCACAGTGATAAAACAGTTGGTTTGTTTTTTTTGTGTTTGTTTGTTTGTTTGTTTGTTTGTTTGTTTAAAGAGCGTATCTGTTCCTTCTTTTTGTTTACAGTTTGAGACTTTGGTGACGTGTGGAGATTGTTCCTTAACATATTTTTCCCTGTAATGTATCCAAAACAGTAGTTTCTTGAATATATTGTTTACTTCTGATAAGTGAAACTTACAGGGACGGTGGTAGAATAGTTTGGTTTCCGTATATTTCGCTTTTTCTTTTGGAGAAAATTTTGTAAAAAGTGAGACGAGACAAGGGAGAACACATACTGTTATCATTCTTCTTATTATTATTATAATAAAAAAAATGCTTTACAACGTTTGTGTACTTCAGTCCCTTGAATTTTCCGAGATCAACCTGTGATCCTGGGGCTAAGTCATAGATAGAGTTCTTCTTAGTAAATGTGCAGTTCCAAGAAGCACCGTTTTCTGCATTTCTTTGATTCTAATATTACCAGGTATTTGTTCAATATATCGATTTATTCCATTTTTAATAAGTCCAAGAGCACCTATTACAACTGGAATAACAGTCGTTTTAGTGCTGCACATTTTGCTGATTTCTATTTCGAGATCTTTGTATTTTGCAATCTTCTCGATCTCCTTTGTCGCAACATTTCTTTCTGATGGTACAGTCATATCAATTGAAGTATGAAAACTCTTTGATCTATCCTTGATTACGATATCCGTGTTAATAGGCATATCCCATACTACTGCAACATCATTTCCTTCAGCAACTTTGGTTGGTTTATGTTCATACCATTTGTTGCTGACTTGAATCTGGTAGAATTTACAAATCTTCTAGTGAATATAAGTGAGTGCTTTATGTCTTTCTAAATATTCCTTTTTGGATAGAACAGGACAGCAGGATATAAGGTGCTCCACACTTTGATCTTGTGCAGCTATCACCAGACCTTCTGTCTCCGCTTTCAATCCTGAGCTTTGTAACCATTTTTGTGTCAATTCTCTCTGGGTACTGTCCATGTAGCGGTTTCTCTTTCCATCTCGCTTTCATGTTAATTATAATCTCTTTCTTTACTGTTTCTTTTAGAAATTTCACTTTCTTTGTAATTGGCATGGCTTTTTCATTTTCAGTACTCTCCATTTGTAATCCCATTTCCCTTTCAAACTTGTTAGCCTCCGTTTGGATCGAATATAACTTCTAGTCGCTTTCATGTTTGTATACTTGTTTCAACAGCTTATCTTTTGTTTCTTTCAGATACATTTCTAAACCTATAGTGCTTGTTTTGTAAGCACATTCCAATTGAATCAACCTCTGCCTCCTTCCTTTCTTGGCAAATATATCCTTTTTACATCTGTTTTAGGATGATTCATTCTGTGCATTGTCATTATCTTTCTCGTCTTGGCATCCATTTTTCTGATTTCTTTTATTTGCCAGTTACATTGAAACTGTACGTTGCCACTGGGATCGCCAAAGTGTTAATAGCAGTGATTTTATTGGATGAATTCAGCTCACTTTTCAGGATCATCTTAATTCTTCGATGGTATTCTTTTCTGACCCTTTCTTTCATTGTTGCATGTTTGATACCATTGCCTTACTCTATGCCTAAATATTTATATGTGCCTTCTTGATCGAGTTCTTGAATTATAGTTGTATCATCTAGCTTTACGCTTGATGTATTTGTCAGTATTCCCATTTTAAAGGATGCTTTGGCACATTTGTCCAATCCAAATTGCATTTTAATGTCGTCACTAAATATCTTTACTATGTTCAAAAGTCCTTCTAACTGATTATCATTCTTGGAGTATAGTTTCAGGTCATCCATGTAGAATAGGTGATTTAATCGTCTCTTGATATTTTCGTATCCAAATTATGTGTGATTTAGTAGATTGCTGAGAGGTGCNTTTCATTTGCCAGTTAATTACATTGAAACTGTACGTTGCTACTGGAATTGCCAAAGTGTTAATGGCAGTGATTTTATTAGATGAATTCAGCTCACTTTTCAGGATCATCTTAATTCTTCGATAGTATTCTTTTCTGACCTTTTCTTTCATTGTTGCATGTTTGATACCATTGCCTTCCTCTATGCCTAAATATTTATGTGTGCCTTCTTGATCGAGTTCTTGAATTATAGTTGTATCATCTAGCTTTACGCTTGATGTATTTGTCAGTATTCCCATTTTAAAGGATGCTTTGGCACATTTGTCCAATCCAAATTGCATTTTAATGTCGTCACTAAATATCTTTACTATGTTCAAAAGTCCTTCTAACTGATTATCATTCTTGGAGTATAGTTTCAGGTCATCCATGTAGAATAGGTGATTTAATCGTCTCTTGATATTTTCGTATCCAAATTATGTGTGATTTAGTAGATTGCTGAGAGGTGCAAGAGATAAGAAGAATAGGAGAGGAGATAATAAGTCTCCTTGTAATATTCCATTTTTAATTTTAATAGGATTTGTTGTTATGCAACCAGAGGAGAAATTAGGTATCATTGTTGTTTGCCATGTATTCATGCTATGTTTGATATTTTTTATTAGATCTGGTGGAACTTTATAGATTTGCATTACTTTAATAATCCAACTATGAGGAACACTGTCAAAAGCTTTTCTTTAGTCTATCCAGGCAGTACTCAAATTCTTTCTCATAGTTTTACAATCTTCAAGAATCATTCTGTTTATAAGAAGTTGGTTTGTGCAACCACACGAACTTCTTCTACATCCTTTCTGTTCAGCTGGTAGTAGATTGTTTTCTTCTAAGTGGTTGCAAGTTCTCTCTAATCGATGTTAATATTTTGTATGTGGTTGGTAAGCATGTGACTGGTCTATAGTTTGTTGGATTAATTGTTTCTTGTGTTTTAGGCAAGAAGTATGTTATTCCTTGTGTTAACCATGTCGGGCTTTTTTCGGGCTCTCTTACTATTTCATTATAACACCTTGCTAGATCTTCGTGTAGGGATTCGCAATTGTTCAACCAAACATTTGGTATTTTGTCTACGCCAGAGGATTTCCACTTACTTGACTTTGGAAGCGCTGCTGTAACTTCATCCCCAGTTATCTCTTTCCATTGTTGTTCTGGTGAATTTTTATGCATTTCTTCTTGTGTTCTTATCCATTCAGCAACCTCATTATGATGTTTATCATCTTCTAAAATTGTTTTCCAAAACGTTTTCATCTCGTTTAAAGTTAACTTTCATTTGGTTTTTCCCTAGTTCTCGGTAAAATACTTTGGGAATAGATTTAAACTTTCTATTTTGTCGATACTGTTTATTCCTTTTGTCAAATCTTCTTATCCTTTGAGCCTTTGCCTGTATTTTCTCATGATTTTTCTTCTTTTTCTCTCACTTATTCCATTAACTTTCGTTAGAATCGATAAATCGCCTCTCATTCTATTAATTTCTTTTTCAATCCACTCTTTCCACGCAGGTTTTTTTCTCTTTAACTTTCTTTGTTTTTTAAATCTGACACCTTTGTTTTTAGTTATAACTGTAGCAGTTGCGTACATCAGTTCATTTATTTCTGTTACATGTAATGGCTTATGACGTTGTTTCTTCATTATTAACAGAGCNTATCCTTTGAGCCTTTGCCTGTATTTTCTCATGATTTTTCTTCTTTTTCTCTCACTTATTCCATTAACTTTCGTTAGAATCGATAAATCGCCTCTCATTCTATTAATTTCTTTTTCAATCCACTCTTTCCACGCAGGTTTTTTTCTCTTTAACTTTCTTTGTTTTTTAAATCTGACACCTTTGTTTTTAGTTATAACTGTAGCAGTTGCGTACATCAGTTCATTTATTTCTGTTACATGTAATGGCTTATGACGTTGTTTCTTCATTATTAACAGAGCATTATTTGATGCCTTTATCAATGCTTTAGTCTTGCGGTCTTTGGTGATGTTTGGTAGCGTAACTCTATCGAATTTTATTTCCTCCCATTTATCTAATATTTGTTGTTTTATGTCTAATGTTTTTCTCCCTTCTTCGTTTTGTTCTGATTGAGGCAAATGCGTAACATATCCGTTATTATCATTCTGTACTGATTTCGTTTTCTGCCGTGTCTATTTTTTGCTGGTTTCTCCCAATGTCTGTTTTTATTCTTTCAAATTCAGTTTCCGTCAATCTTTTATTTTTTAATATGTCTCTTCTTACATTTGCTAGTTTGTTTGCATCTATGTTAGTTCTGTTGTCAAAATTCATCTTTCTCCATATCTGGTAGGTGTGTGTTGTGCTATTCTCATCGGATGGTTGCTCAAGTGCCTGGTGATAAGCTTTCATGACTTGTTTGTATTCCTCCCGTGTCCACGTCTGTCTTTTTTCTGTGTGTTTTGGCTCATAACTTTGCAATCTGGAGGGCCTTTTGGAGAATTATTCTCATTTCGGAAAGCCTCTAGGGTCTGGGGGTTGGAGGAATTTGCCCCCACAGTAGTACATTTTTCGACCCCAGCCTGGTCCATCACTGAGGAAGCGCTCCTTTTTTAACCGCGAGACGAGCGGTGCGATACGATTTTCTTTGATTATTTTCTATAAACACAGGGTAATTGGTTATCCAGATTTTCCTTCCTGGATGTTTTTAATCGTGACACCATCACTAGGGGGGGTTGCCAACCGAGGCTAAAGAACCCTCCCTGCCCATGAGACAGACTTAACTCAACCGGACATCAACTCAGTATTTCAAGGTCTCGGAGTAGGCTAACTGGTGCTACACCTTGCCCAAGTGTGACCTGGAGGTAGTTGTGGCAAAGGGTAACCTCATTCGCCCACGTGGAAACTCCACAACCGGATGCATTTTAACGTCATACCAAGCACATATTATTGTTTTTTACAGCTTACACCCTGGCTGTTAAAATTGCCGTCATTTCTCCTGTTCGACGAGTCATAACAAATGACCAAGGGCTAACAGGAGCTCTCCCTCACACACACCTTTCTTTTTTCCCCATCATGTCTGCAACCACATTGGCACCGGCAAGTAATAATGTGTTGATCTCTCCAATGTTTTGATGGGGGATTCTATCATTCACTTTAGATGTATTTTCTTTAAGTTTAGCTTTATCTGCCGCTCCTGGGGTCACTGCCTCTTAAGACTCCAGTTTCTTTAACTTTTCTTTCAGCTTCTCCAGGATCTCTACTTGTTCGAGACACCATCTGTAGGAGGGCTGCAAACTAAGACTAAAGAGTCACTACTCTCCATGATTCAGACTGGTCCCCGCTGGAGGTTGACCCAGTACTTTACGGCCTCGGGGAGAGGAAACAGATACCA
Organism: Morbakka virulenta; assembly: GCA_003991215.1. NCBI lineage: Eukaryota > Metazoa > Cnidaria > Cubozoa > Carybdeida > Carukiidae > Morbakka > Morbakka virulenta. The sequence continues at coordinate 1,943,771 of RDPX01000134.1, read as the reverse complement.
CATCTTGCTCAAGGGTAACATGGATAGTTGTGGCAAAGAGTAACCTCATTCTCCCACGTCAAAACTCCACAACTGTATGAAGTATAATGTCAATACCTAGGACAAATTATTACTATTATTATTATTATTATTATTATTATTATTATTATTATTATTATTGTTATTAATAGTAGTAGTAGTGCACTTGTAGCTATAGAGTTTAGGAACATTTTAAAAAAACTACCTCCAACGATTACTTTTCATAGATTCTAGAGTCGCTTAATTTCTAGTTCGAGGTCCTTAGATTTTTCAACCTTAAATTTTTCTGTTTCAGTTATTCCTTAATCCCCTGGGTGATCCCGCTGTCAATAATTAGTGCAGACCTTCCCTTGTAACCAGTGATGACTATGTCCGGTTTCCTTTCCCTAATCTCATCTTCGTAATTAATCATTTTCCCCATAGGATCTTATGATCAGCATTTTCAACTCCAACCCCAAGTTTTCTATCATACCAATTCTCAGTTTTTTCTAATTGAAATTTCTCACATAGCTTCCCGTTGGCCATCTGGGCAACTTTCTTTTTTTGTATTCTTTATACGCCAGTGTGGTGCTCTCTCAAATTGCATGGCTTATTGCTTCCCCTTGGTAACCACATAATCTACGGTTCAGTAATCCTGCAGTTTTATCAGTGTTTTTTCTTTTTCTTTTTCTTTTTCTTTTTCTTTTTCTTTTTCTTTTTCTTTTCTTTTTTGTTTTATTATTATTATTATTATTATTATTATTGTTATTTATTGTTATTATTGGTGTAGATAGTCACACTTAACAATTCCACTATTTATTCATATTCTTTTTAGGAGAAATGAGTTAGACGTTATACTTGCTTGTTAGTAAAGAGGGTCTATTGAGACCCTGCAACATCATGCATTCACTGTAGTTAGTGTTGAGAATCGACCTAAATTCAGCTACTCGAGTTCTCGACAAGACTGCGAGCGATATATCGAGCATTTTCGAGTTTTCCCGCCTCAAAATAAATTGACAGAAAACTTTCTTACAATTTTCACCGATTTTCATCACAAGTCTAAAAACCGGAACCAACAGAGCAATGGCGTCGCATTTTATGATTACGCGAAAACAAGGCTGGGGCAGGGTGGGAAGAAGGGAGACATTATTATTTTCAGTTTAAAAAATATTTTTTGAAAGCTTTGCAGATGACACCACCACTATTAAATGAAATTTCTAGACAACAATGGAAAATACGTTCCAACTTTGCCAACAACAAATCTTATGGCTACATGGACATCATATTGGTTGCAAATAACATTACATTGCCAATAACAAATCTTATTTCTAACATTATATTGCCAGTAACAAATGTTATTTCTAAATGGAGATCATATTGGTGAAAAACCCAAGTAATTTCGTCAATTTTTGACGGAATTTTTTATCGATTTCGGACATACGGACTCGAGCGAGCATCCCGCACGCCCAGTTTGAGCCCGTACTCGATACTGTACTTGATCGTTCCATTACTAACTATAGTCCTCTGATATTTGCCCCAGTTTCTTGTGGTTCCTTCTGTTCCTGTAATGTTAATTCAGAAGATATAATTTTATGGAATCTAAACAAGAATTTTACTGAATTACCATTACAGACTTTTGAATTCTTTTTCGCAGCTTTCCTACGTCAAAGATTGTGGAGAAGATTTTATCTGCTCACCCGATCTTGTTGTTAATGCAAGCTATGCACTCACCTCGTAAGTATTCGGTTTCAGTTTCGCTTTGTTTTTCACGGAGTTCTTAGCTAGAGTCATGATAAATATGGATTACAATACCTAGTCGTCTCGCAGATCACTTGACTTAAATAGGGTTTTAAACTCCCGATTCGAGATGGCAGACATTTAGTCGAAGGTGAATTGTTTTGTTTTTTTCAAAATTCATGTAAAATGTGTTTGCTTCGGTCATTATCATCATGTGTGCTTTAGCCCTGGCAAATCATCATGTTCAAAATTGTTAAGTGGTATTCGGAAAGCAATTCCTGCTTCCAGAACAGATAAAGTGAATTAATGTGATAGAAAAAATACCATTGAAAAGAGTTGAAAATATTTCCGAGAAGGCTACGTTTGTGCTGCATGTTGTAGCAATAAAGGCCAATCCCATGTTTTTATTCCATCTGTCAGCCTTGAGGGTGTACCTGGCAACACGCCGGCAATTAAACCAATACACAAGCATACTTAAAGTTTTGGTTTGCTTGGTAATTTGATTTTACAGTTTAATGGAAACAGTAATATCTAGGGTAGTTCGAGATATATATGTCGCTTATAGTGGCCCTGTTAAATAGGGTTTTTAAATCTAAATAATTTGCTTCGAATTAGTTGCTCTGAAACATCATAAGGATAACTGTTAATTCACTAAATTTTTTTGATCTTATCTATTTCTTTTGACAATTTCTCAGACGAGCAAATAGGGACCGCACGATGGACTAGAGTTTTTATGAGACCAATTTGAACTGCGTGGAACTGAAAGAGTCCCATCGTACCTATTGCTCAGTGAAGGTCGGTCTGCGTTTTTTCTACTAAAACACCTAGAAATGGTAAACGACCATTTTGTTCTTTTTCAGGAGTAAACTTCAGGGATTGGTGAAGATTGTTTAGGCTAATCATGAACTTTTTACTTTTTTAAAAATTTTAAGTGTGACTAAGGTGTCATCGGCCGGTGTGATGGCAGGTATGTAGGCCGTACGTCCACAAGGTTGATAGATAGAATTAAGGCAACATATGCCCAGTATGTTTGTACAGCACATGATTTGCTGGTAAACGGCTAATACAGTGAAGATTTTGAAATAAATGTATTCGAAATAATTGGCCGAGCCAGGTATACCTTTTATTTAGGACCATCAGAGGCAATTCATGTTCAATTTTCATCGCCTCCTCTTTGCAAACAGATTTGTTTATAGCTTACAACTGTTTTACACAGCCAATGGGTTTTGCTCACCCAAAGGTAGGGGGTCTCCCTTTTCTCATTACAAAAAATTGGCTGGTTTTCTCGATCGTCTCTTTGTTTTCAGTATTGAATTGAAAACACTATTGATTTGTTAAATCCATTGTTATTTGTTATCGATCGCTGAGCAAGAGTAAGCAATCATGTTATGTGATGGTCATCCCAAAGGAAAACAAAGAAAACATCACATAATTTACAACAGTGCCTAAAGATTCACGTGAGAAGAATTTTAAGTCTGGTGCAGAATAAAGAGGAATAACACATTTGACCCGAAAACCCTACTATACTGGTACAGGTGGTGCTGCCGAACGTTTGGCGCTTAAACTGCATATGAGGGTCAGAGGTTAAAAAATTTTAACTGGGTTGGCCTTGGTCCAGAGGTAGTGGGTTTTTAGGGGGCATTGGAATCAAATGTTACAATTACTAATCATTGGTACAAATAATAATCACTAGTGTTGGAGAAATAAAGGATTGGTCTCATCGTACAAAGATTGAAGTCTAACACCACTACTCTCTTCGGCATCTTACACTAGTGTAGGTATCTAAAACGAATGATCTCTGGGTCAGATGGGACATGTCCATTTGGCAATTCATGGTAAATTGTTAGAGTCATCTTTCTTGGAAAGCTCCTTTTTAGGGGTAGAACTAGGTCCTTTTGCATGCTCCCGTTTTATAATTTGTTATTTCAAACAACATCTTGCAATGAAGTCATTTTTAGTTCATACCATTGATAAGTGATATACCAACATATTTGAATTCAAAGGTACAAAAAACAAAAAAATAATGAATAACAACACCTGTAATCACGGTTAGGGGTGAATAAGGGAGAAACTTAAATTTTTAATTTTTAGCTAAGTAATGGGTGATTACTTACCGCCTTAAGGTAAATTAACATTTTTTTGAGTGTTCCGTTTGAAGTGTTGGTGACATATCTCTAATTGTTACAATATTTTCTCTATCTTGTCGCCGAAGTTGCAGCAGCCTGGTCTATCTCCCTTTTTTTCTCTTTTACCAGTGTGTTGAAGTTCCAGCCTAGCACAGTGCTGATACTCCCAACATCCTTTGCGTTACATCGATGAGGCCTAGGTAAACCTCATCGTAACCTGTAGGCCTCTATACCAAAGGTTTTCAACTCGTGCCTCCCGTTTTTTCTTGAAAAGCTCCAACATTTAGTTATACTTACCCCTTACAGACTCCAGAGTGGCCATAAACAATAAGCTCTCCAGTCTGTTTAACTTTTCTGGGACGACTTTCCAGGTCTTTTCCCTTTCTTGTGACCCCGGTTTAAGCAAGAACGGTTTTACAGAAACCAACTCCGTGACCAAACAAATCTCGTGATCCTTTTTGTGTACAATATTATTTCGTTGCAGATTCTCCCGCCAAATTCTTGTCCACTATCAGAGACGAAGAAGTTTTCAGAGATATCATAGAACCGTCGATCTCCGACAGAACGTATTTGGGTTTTCACCAAAAGATGCGCAGAAATAAGCGCAATAGTAATTTCTTCCTCGTCTTCGTCTTTGTCCTGAAATCCAAAAGTCTCTGTTATAGTGGTGTGACGATAATTTACATTATTACATGACATTATTAGATCCCAGGAATAGTTTAAGCTATATTCGCCTCTGCATGGTATTTTCATATCATCATAAATCGGCATAAAACAATGACGTAAGTAGTGACGAAGGCAAATTCTCTGCCATTTTTAGACGGTTTACAATACAATCGTACTTTCTGGAATATTCTATGTAAATAGAATTTGAATTGGCTTGCAAGATTTTGTAAAAAATATCTTCAGGCTGGGAAATCCTTGATGTTATTTCTTGAGCTGTAAGTCAGATATTCCTTGTGGAAACCAGAGGGGTATATTGTTGTGATGTGCATAGGGATTTTAAGGTACTTAAATAGTAAGAATAGAACAGGACGAAGCTGGTTACATTACATAAGTTAAACCCTTGTTCTTAGTAATCTCGACAGAAGATTGGTGAAGAACGAGTAACGCGGTGGACACTGTCAGAGGGTGGTACAGGAAGGAGGAGGAAAAGAGGTGACATAGCTCAACGTGACATAGCTCAATGTGAAAGAGATTTAAGGGTTTCAGCCTGACCAAATGTGGCAACAGTATTACGTACGCCATTTGGTTAAAGATTTTTGAAATTACAGAATATTTGCCCAAGAGAGGTATTTTTTGGCCCGATAGAGGAAGCCAACATTCATAGAGGCTGACTTGGCAAGAGGTTTGATATGGGATTTTCAACAAAGATCCTAAGAAAATGAAGCTCAAGAACCATAACACCAGATCTTTCAGAGAGTTGGGTGTCTTTCGTGGTTACTGGCCCAAAAAGCTGGGTTTCGTTTGCGGTTGATGGAACAAAGTTTGATTTTTTGCACAATGAAAGTGACCAACCATTTTCTTTCCCAAAAGGTTAAGAAATATAAACCTTTTTCATGGACTTAAAGAGCACAGGCAAAGAAAGCAAACACATTTCCATAGATTATTTGATGCTTGCTGCATTGGTCAAGTAAAAATCGACCTGTGCTGTGTACAAAACTATAAGGTTAATCTGACGAGACGAAATCTGCACGATCCGTAAATGATACCCAAGAGGTGTATGATTATTAAATTTGATTGTTTGTGACTATAAGTTCACTTCAATTTCACCTTATGTTTTTGCTCTTAATAAAGTAAATGGAAATTTGCATTTCCATTATTGCTAGACATTTCAAATGAGAAAATCTATTATTTTCAGTTTAATTTTGTGTAATTGCTAAACATTACACTAGAACTTTTTGTAGTCAAAAATGAGCAGTGTTTCATTACATTTGTCAGGTAAATAGAAATTACAACTTCTTTTTTGGAGTTTGTTCCCGATGTTCAAAATATATTCTTCCATGTTACTCAGAAACTTGGTTTGGTAGTCATCTCTGAGAGTTTGGCTTCCCCTTTTTACCTAAGAAATTAACTATGCAAATTTCAGACATATCGTAAAGATGGAAAAAATACTTGTGTCTGGTATTATGCAGAGAAACTTGTGTTAAACATTCAATGTTGTATCGCAAAATCATAAGTTAAAAAGTAATCGGAGCTAGATGTGCCGCCGACTTAGGGTTAGAGGTAATTGTGTTTAACTTTTATTGCTTTCGTATTGTAGACAGAAAGAATTTGTATGTGGTCTTCAATAAACAATGTTCTTCTCAGCCAATTCTAACAAGTTGCAGACTGACATGTATCTTCTCTTTGTTTTCCGGATTGACATTATCACCTTCGACTGATATTCCTAGGCCTGGTTCCAGTCAAGACCCATCGAAAGAGCTTTAGATCCAAATAAACTTGATTTGATTGCGGTATTGAGATTTAAGCAATTTGTTTCATTTTTTCCTCACAGAAACCACAGTGATAAAGAATTCTTTTTTGGAGCCCAAGATACTTTGGTTATAACAACCGCGGTCAGAAACAAAGGAGAAAATGCATTCACTCCAAAACTTTACGTGGATTACCCACAAGATTTTCAATTTATAGGAATTGATTCATTCCAGGTATATTGTAAAGTTTTAGATGAAATAAAATAGGCAGTCGCCTACTGTTGGCTTAAATGTATCTGCTTATTATAGAATATTAGCATGCAGTTCTTGACCGGTGTATTTAAAACGTTTCTCGCCTCATCTGATAATAATTGGTCTGATTACATTGGTTCACAGATTTTAACTTCTTTTCATACCTGAGAACCGCATGTCGCCAAGTAATTTAGGTTGCTCATTTCGGATCTGCAGTCAGATTTTAGCACTTCCAATGTAATATAATACACCAATAAGAAAATATGAATTAGAATATAATTAAACTACAGTTTTCTTAGTATTTTACATTTTGAAAATATTATATATATATATATATGTGTACCACCAGACCATTACTTATCCTCTTATATTAATCTATAACATCTTATTACTCTTCTTTGCCATTCTTCTTGCCATATATATCTTTCCGTAACAATCATTCTTACTTTCTTTTGTCATTTATCTGCGAACCATTTTGCGTGTGCGTTACTCGTTGTGTTAAATTGAATTAGCCAATAACATCTTTGGCTCTGAGTGTTACACTCTGATACTATATATTTATGCTAATAATGTATTGTACTTGCGGCTAATGTTGAGGCTATACAGCATTGCATAACATTACCAGGGGGATTAGCTTAACGACTTCGAAATCGTTTGGAGTTGTCTTTTGACGATGTAGGGAAACAAGAAATTGACCGTGTATCGTTCTAAAGTCAAATGAAATCCGAAAGCTGGATAAACCTGCCAAGAACTGTAATCTTGTCAGGATTTCTAAGTTCACTTTTATCTTTTATATTAGTAAGATACTAAATTCTGGTTTTTTTATGTGTGTTTTGACATTGAACAATTGTAAATGTTGGCAAAAGTGGTGATGGAAACCCGGAAAGACCACTAATTGAATATTGCATTAATATTAATGCTTGCTTTTTCTCTAATAGCAAATAAAATCACCTCACTGCCTCCCCTCTCAGCTGTTAGACCAATTCAACGGTGATTGTATTAAACGAAGAAAATGATTTTCGTGTGTTTAAAGTATGGTGATCATATTCTGCCAAGCTATTCCCCATGGATTCTAAAATGAGAGTTGGTTTTGAATTCCTCAACTTGGACGCTTTTGTTAATATCAGAAGAATTTATTGAAGTTTTCAATCCTATGCTATAAAATTTTATGTGTGGGATGTTTATCATGCCTCTGGCCAAGAAACAAGATTTAATAATTTTTTGTCATACCAATTACTCTCACGTTATGAATTATTTTAGCAATAAAAAATTACGGCAAAACAACACAACTGGGTATTGTTGATTTCATCAGCTAGTTGAAGCTTGAATGCGAGAAGTTAGATTCTGTGTGACATTGCGTCTTTTGTTGTTTACGACCGTAGGCACAGAAACACGTCTCATTTGAAGTTTCGAAGGTATTGGTATGATTTTGATTACAACAGTAGTTGAAATTATACTTGCAAATTATATGACAGGTATATAATTGAATTATGCTTCCCAAGTACTCTAGTAGCATCAAACCTGAAAATCAAAATGACCTTTTTAATTGCTAAATCGTAAACGCGATTGTTTGTGACGACGCGGTTTTTAAACGAGTTTTCAGAGAAACTGCCGTTAAAATGTATTTTTTATGAGGCTAGTCTTCTCAAGGGTATTTTTTATTTATTTATTGGTATTGCTCGACGCTGAAGGTTATGTTTCAATATTTTAATCGTAGATTCTTGTTTATTCCAGCGTTACGTGATCTGGGACATTGGCAGAAAAGAAAACAGGATAACACTTTCATTAGGAACCGTTCTCAGACACGCAGAAACGGTGAGATTGCTCAGTTTCATTTTGTATCAAGAAATAAGCTTTTGCACCACACATAACAAGAAAATAGGTAACATTGGGAAGGAAGGAATGAAAAAATGTTAAGGTCGTTTTTACATTAGATTTTTCTTCGCATGGTGAGTTGTGTCAGCCAATGAGTGTATGTGTGGTGTGTGGTATGTGTGTGTGGGGGAGAGAGAGAGAGAGAGAGAGAGAGAGAGAGAGAGAGAGAGAGAGAGAGAGAGAGAGAGAGACAGACAGACAGAAAGAGAGAGACAGAAAGAGAGAGAAAGAGAGAGAGAGAGTTACAGATGCACAAGTGAAATAATTTTTAGTTTGAAAAACAGCTTGCTTGCTTGTTTGTAATATTCAAAATGTTATGAAATTTTCATTCGAAACAAAAGTGTTAATTTGGAGATTTTTTTCCGTGTTCTTCTTTTCAATATTTAATTTTTCAAAATAAAAAAATTTCCATATTCTGTTGTAAACTAATCTTCTTGCTATCAAAAAAATTTGTTTTTTTAGCTTCTAAATTAAGAGCTAAATTCACTTTCTGATAATCAATATTTTGTAAGAAAACCNGGGTGTGTGGGGAGAGAGAGAGAGAGAGAGAGAGAGAGAGAGAGAGAGAGAGAGAGAGAGAGAGAGAGAGACAGACAGACAGACAGACAGACAGACAGACAGACAGACAAAGAAAGACTGACTGACTGACTGACAGACAGACAGACAGACAGAGGGGCAGACACAGACAGAAAGAAAGGGAGACAGCCAAAAGTTTTATGGCTAATGGAGTGCCATATGGCTGTCGCAAATATTTGGTTCGACTGAATGACCCAAACCTTGACAGTCTTTGCAGCCTTTCTCTTTGGTGAGGGAGCGAGTCTGAATGCTCAAAGAAAGGATGAAGGTTCATTGAATGAATGAATTTAGGTTTCCATATTTCCCCCGTTTTCTTGTTTCAATTTATGAAATTACTTTTTTTTAATATAATTTTGTTGTTTTAGATGATACTCAAAATCAAGTTTTCACCCAAAGGTGCGAGGCCAACAGTCCAGCTACAGAAGTTTCGTATCTTGGCATTCGCGTAAGGATTGCGATTTTAGTTTTTTTAATCGTGTTACCTCTAGTAGTCGGAGTTCTTTATAAAAAAGTCCCGTAACTAATTTAAGCTTTTGTCGGTAAATGATAGAGAACTAAATTACTTTATTTAATACAAGTATTATTTCTCTCATAAAAACAGAAAAACTCATATACTCATATATGTAGGATCAATTTGAAAAGTTAAGGATTGTGCCATTCAGCGCTTACTTCCTTCTAGATGTTCTATTTCATTACCGGTAAAGGAGCTTTTCGAGAAGAGGTCTTAGATATCCTCTGCAACACTAGGTAATAGGATACAGACCATTAGAAGGAGAAATAACAGGTCACGCAAGCAATATTCACACATTTGATTGAAAAAAAACAAGGAAAATAGACTAGTCCATATATATATTCTTTACTTGGTTAGCTGTTTTTAACATAAATAAAAGTTTCTGGAATATCTACTATGTGTTGACTTGGTGTATATATTGTAGAAGATTGTTGTCCAAAGTTATTTTGAGTGGTTTACTGTTTATTGTTTACTTTTTTGAAATAAAATACCATTCTTTACCTTTTGTTGGCTTCTTTGTACTGTTAGTTCCCCGATTTATTAGCAGTTGCCCACTGTTGGCGGCGTTGTGAGGATACTGTTTTCACTGGCAACTTATCACACGGAAGCATGACCTGATCTAGCGTTACACTGAAAAACAGAGTTGATTTAAAAGAAAATAGTTACTAATTCTTACATTTCTCGATGTCTTGTAGTTTTCATCACCGTTTGTTGACCATAAAAGAGTTGAGCTTGTAATATGGTAAAATTTACTATTTCTGTAGATTATTAGTAGCAACAGTTAAATCGTTTTCTAAAATGAAATAAGAAGCATCTTGCCGTCTTAATGCTGTGAAATCGGCCTGCGATTTGTCATATTTTTGCCGTATTTCTTTTGTTTAGAAGCGGCAAAGAACTTGACCCAAGTAACAACAAAGTTACATTACAATTCAACGCGGCTTTTCTTACGGATGTCACTATTTTGGGGTAATCATTTTTTCGCTTTTTGATAACTATTTGTATAACCTTATTATATGGGATTCTTTCAGGCTTTCTCCTGTTTTTTTGGAGTTTCTCCGTGTTACACCATGGAAACTTTGAGGTACCACCTGAGGGCGAATACTTGTTGGTAAATATTTTAAAGTACCTATGAGTGTTAGTGTTTAGAAAGTGGTGATAAGCCTGGAGTCAGGGGGTTAAGGGGGGTAAAGGGGGTAAACACGGCCTTTGATTACTAATTTTACCTGGCCTTGCAATGCTATGCTTCATTTAATATTGCTTACTGAAGATTTTCAGACATTTTATAAGCAATAAATATGTAAAAAAGGAACATACAGTTTTATCGAAGGTTGACCTTCCTCAATAGCTCTTACAGTCGTTGCTTTCTTTTCCAAACTCCACACAACGTATCGCCTTTGAGCTGCACCAGCGTACCATTTAAATGCTCAACTGTGGCTTGGGGTTCCATTTTTTGTGCAGTTCTTCATCCCAACCAAGTTCTGAAAAGTTAGTAGTATTAGCTCGAACTTCATGTTTTTGGGGAGTTTACTGACAGTTGTAAACGTAGTATATGTATACTTTATTTTGATACACATACTTTTGAACAAATATAGTGTCTTACATACTCCACACCTTTTTATGGTAGGCATAGAATCACCAAAGCATACTCTTTTTTAAGGTCAAAAAAAGCCATGTTAGTAGTTCGCCCCAAGTAGAAAATTGGTGAATTTTTTGTTACTATCCAAAAACTTATAGCGCTCTGCCTTTTCCTTGTGGAGAAAGGATGAAGCATAATAATTGCCTGTAAAATCGTGAAAACTGATAAACCATTATTTCACACCATCTTCTTTGTAAACACTGAATATGTTGTAAAGTATCGCTGTTTATCGCACGAGAGAGACATGTACAACGTAAGTCAAAACAAATATGCGAGGACGCTATCTTGAACAATGCGTAATTGCTTGTTCAATAGTATTACTAAAATATCGGTGTCTGGAGAAAGTAATCTTACGACAACTTCTTTGTTCGGTCGTTTTCTCGGAGCATACGGGCACTGGAAAGGTAGTAATGTATCCCCTTCGCTTTGGTTAGGCCTGTTACCTCCTGAAAGCTTAATTTTAATTATGCATTTTACTCGATTATCCTTCAATAGAAAAGGACTTTTCAGAGCTGTCAAGTAGATTTAGAGCCTTGGAATAATACGGGATTTTTTTCAGACATCACACTCCTGTTTCAAGTGTTTTAATGGTTGTTGTCGTTTTCGTGGATTTTTAAAGACATGGAAAGCATGAAAACAACCTATGGATTAAAATGATTTGACTCAAAATTTATTTTTAGAATATTTGACCAATTTCAAGCATTGAGAGCAGCTGAATTGTTTACATCCTAGATCAAGGTGTAGATATAAGTCTCACGCGAGCATTTAAAACTAAGATTGTGCTGTTCACCAATTTTATAAGTCACTGCAACAGAAAAATGCCGTTTGGGGAATGAAAAGCTTTACTTTTACAAGTTGTGGTTTGACTTGAAGTGTTATAATTAATCGCCTTAATTAATCTCCTTAAAATGTACCACACACCCTTTTAAAGATATTGAAGATTTAAATTGATTTTTCATTCAAAACTTAAAGCTCCCTCCCCTTCGGAGGCACGATGACCATTTTTGCATCTTTAATCGCTGTGTTTGCACGCAACCCACCCACATGTTATACAGGTGTACTTGAAAACACCTACCAAAGTTTATTTTTTCTATGGATGGTACAAACCGCAAAATTAGCCAGGTCCAGATTACGAGTTTGCACTTAAACAAGTTTGTGCCTATTGCAGCGATAACAGCCATTCTAGGATATACAGATTTTGTGAAACATGCCGTGCACAGGCCTCTGCCTTCCTTTAACGTCGAATATGTTTATATGTATCATTTTTTATTATCGATTTGCTATTTGTTTTTATATTAGGTTTTTATTATGGTGAAGTTTTCATTAAAATTTTTGTTTGAGAAATGTTTTTAAACTTGTGTTGTTAATTATGTCTTGGTTTAGATTTCTTGAAATTTAAGGTAACATTATGTTAAGTAGGTTCGCATCGGCGCCCATCATGCACAAACGCAAAATATAGTTTCAATTATGGTATTACGGTGCATTTTGGAATTTACAGATGTGTAGACAGTAGGTTAGGTTTGAGAACTATAAGCCTTGACGTTTTCAACATTGACATTTGTTGAATCAGTTACCTTTATACAATAATAATAAAGTTTTAAGTTAAACTTTAAGTCAAACCGGTAGACAAAGACAGAAATCCATATAAGTGGCCATTCACATGTAGGTTTTTTTTCGTAATGTTATATGGATAGTTCTGAATATACATTTTTTATACTGTGACCTTTATTCGACACTTTTATTCGATCGTTGTTTGATAAACACATGTTTAATCCGGTATTTCACAGTTTTTTAATATTGCAAGTACGGGTTTTTGATAGAAATGTGAAAATTGTACTGCATTGGGTAGCCACGACCGTGCTTAATGGCTAAAATGGTGATGCAGTTGTGGAGCGGGTTAGCTTCAGATATTGAGATTTATTGATCGGCTAGTGCGTGCAGGAAGTGGCCGCGCTGCTTACAGATGATATTTTTATATGATGTGATGATTCCTTCGACGTTCACTTTTAATTCTGAAATAAGTAGATAAAGAATAATTTACTTGATACGTCCTTAAACTGTATTTACTTTTTTGTACAGGACAGCTTTTCCAGATACAGTTTATTTTAGGCAAAATGCTTCTAACGAAAAATATATTTCTGTGAACGACATTGGCCCTGAAGTCAAGCTCGTATACTTGGTTAGTAGAACATATGTTTTATTGTCTTTATAAATGAAGTTTTCTTGGGCGTTGTCTTAATTTTTGTTCGTACTTCTAATCTGTAGGTTTTAATTGTTTCTGATTTACTTGGTTAATGTTGCCGTTAGGACTAGAAGTGAAATGTAATAACACGGTGGCCACTGAGAGAATAAGAACAGTATAGGAAGATGAAAATAGGACCTTGCCTTGCCACCACGTTGTTTCTCTAAAATCGCTAGAGGAGGAAGGTAAAAGACAAAACCTGCAACATCGTTTTCCATAATTTGAAGTAGGCAGTACAGTGCACTTACTGTAAGTCATCGAATGAGTCCCCGTGGATTATTACTCGAAAGTAGTTTGGGGTTGGCTTCTTCGAGGGGGGGGGCTTATTTAGTAGGAACCAAAGATATTACCACAATAGATGTTCTTATTTTACTTGAGGCTGGTCATTATGCATAAAGCAGCAGATATATTAGGATAAATTGTTTGCAAGGGAATATCTAAGCCCAAATACATTGAAAAAATGAAAAGGAAGTCAGGCAGCAAGAAATCAAGAGTATTCGGCATCATAGCAAATAGTTGTATCAAGAATAAGCATATACAAAATTTATTATTTATTTATTGATGAATATTTATACAGGATACGAACTTCAGAAATATGTGCATGTAATTAAAATTTACTATGTTCCATAAAATCCTTACGTCATCAAGTAGTATAAATCAAGGTTTAACATCAGAAAACAGCATGAAAATATAACAAAAACAGCGAACAGATTCCAAACGTTCATACAGATGTAGCTTAGTAGAATGCTGTTTCATTGTCGTCCAGTTAAATCAGTATCTTCATTATCTTAGCTATCATATATGACCAGCAATTCAAGAGGTGCTGCTGCGGAAACTTCACTTTTACTTGGAATAAAAAACTTCATGTCTGCATGAATTCCACTTGTTTAGAGAGCATTTCACGTCCATTTATGGAAGATTGAACCCCCTTAAAGCAATATATCTTGTCACCCCCAATTCTTTCAAGTGCATTTGTTAATTCGCATGATGTAAACCAGTTCCGAACGAACTCAGCGGACAGCTCTTATAGTTTTCAATCAATGATCCACTGAATGATGACTTGCATGTCGATGGTCCAAGTTTGCCAGAGGATGTCACGTTTTGGATTCCTTATGTTTCGAGCGATTTGACGTAATGTTCCATGAAGATGCATGTGAACGATTTGTTCCAACACACATCAGGGGCATGGATATATTTAGTGGACCTCCAGGTAATAAAGCGGCGTCAATATTCTTTGGTTTCAATGATGCTTGCACTGATGGAAGATTATTTGTATTCATACATGGCCCAAACTAGCAATCCTCAGCGAAAATAAAACTGACCAAGTACAGCGTTTTCCCATGCGACTATAAGGTTGGTGTCCTTCCACACATTTTTGGTTGAAACAGTCATGCATTTTTTCTTAAATTCTTCCTTTTTTTGAAGCGACTGAACCTGTCATGTGTTACCATTGGAACGTATGAAGGAATCGAAAGTTGGTTACGTTTTCGTAAAACAAAATTTTAATGGAGGCAGCTGGCACAATAGACAGATGTGAAAGTGACAGCAGTTTTTTAAAAGAAGAGATAAAAACAAGCTGTTGGCTGCTGAAAATTACTGACAAACTCTGCATAACGGCCTAGAAAAGATGGGGTTTTTTTGCTAGAATGTATCACGTGCACTACCATTTAAATGTGAAATGGCATAGCAAATTGATACGAGATAGGTATTGGTGGATATCATATATATGATGTATGGCAAACCACAATTTGAGTCAATCTAGATTGTCGACCTGATTCTAGAGAAGAGACTATCGAAAACGATAAAAACGCACTTCGCGTTTTCTGTTCCTACTGAAGAGAAACTTTGGTGCGACATAACCCAATTCAACTTTCAGGCTTGATGACGTATTTTTTGAAAGCTGCACCAGAAATCAGTTAACCATTAAAGTAATTGGCAAGTGAAAACATGAAATGGGTTAGTGGTGCCCGCGAAGTATAAAGTTGTAACGAATTGCAAGACGATGGCAACAATTCCGTTGAAAAATTAGTCAAAAAGAAGAAAAGATATAAGAATTTTGAGGTGAAATTTGATAATTAGAAAGTAGTAAGAACAGCTATCTTTTGTGAAATTGAACAATACGTTATTGAGTGATAAGTTATGATTAAGAGAAATAGCCACACGACGGTGTTTTTTTTGTTAAAATCGATTAACCTTACTTTGAGGACATACGGTGTCTATTCAGCTAGTTTTAACCCCATCCTATGCAAAATACGCACACACACGGAGGTATGCATACATATGCAAATTCCCACGCAAACATAAACACACACTTTGCATATAGTGTATATGTAGTGTATTTTTTATGTACGTATGCATCCATACCTACTAATAAGTATGACAGGATACCTTAACACAACCATCACAGAAATTGGAATACAAATATACAACAGAAAAAATGACAATTACGGAAACGGGTGACCAACCGTCCAGTCCATGACTTTCTCTTAAACGCGGCTCCAGTTTTGATATGTCGAGACTTCCTTTGTACAGTAGCGTTAACAATAGAAATTAAACTACAAGACGACATAGTTTTTCCAAAAATTACAGTAAGCAGGAGTTATATGTTGCTGTTATACTTGAAAAAATTTTCGTTGCAGATTTCTTTTTGTTACATCGCAAGTTGGTAAGTACTGAGAAAAGGCTACTCTAATTGTCTCCAGATTACTAGTTCTTATGAGAATAAAAACTCCTATATCAGTAAGAATAGTTTTGCATTTGGAACGGAGAGCTTACCTCCATACATAAATACACAGGCACTGATGCAAGAAAAACATATTGTGTCAGAAAGTATGATATTGTGGTTTTATATGTTATAAGTTGTCAGTATTGTATTGGTTTTGATTTTTTATTAATCCTGTTAAGAACTGGATCCTTTGACACATGCAGTTTGTTTGGCTGCCAGTTGCCGCAACCCCACTATATCTAGCGCATACTTATTCGAGGTGCAGCAGGTTTTTCAATGAAATTATTACGTTAGATCTTTTAAATCCTGCCAGAAAGTACACGCAAGAACACCAAACCCCTGCCCCTTCTGAATTTTCTTTTCTAGATTCTGGGAACCTTTATTGATCAGGTAAGCGTTACGAAGCCCCTTGATCTGTGTTTCTCCACGCGCCTTTCTTCACGTTATGCACTCAAAACACGCTCCTCGGCTTCATCAGATAACAGCTTCTATGATAGCTGACGGTTTCGCTGCCCTCTGTTGAGGTCACGTATAATTTGTGGACATTTGCTTAAATCACATTATTTTTCTAATCATTTTCCTGAAGTAGAGAGCGCATAGTTATGGGTGCACCATTGCTTAGTTTTACAGAGAACTTGAAGTATGTTGCCTTTACCTTTTTAAGTAAATAGTTCTTAAGTAACTGATGCTTTGTGCGTTGCCTTCATATTTACTGCGTAATATATGCATGCACGTTTTTTTGTGACAGGTACAAAATCTAGGACCAGGTCCGGTAGAAAAATTCAAGGTGCTAATCAAAGTAGTTTCACACGTAGGCAAGGAGAATGTTTTGTATGTTGTAGATGTTAACGTAAGTATACTGAATGCTATACAAGTTGTTTTCGTAGAATGGCCATGTACTTGTTGTTCCCCGTATCATCGAATTCATTTGATATATCCTGTGTTATTGCTTAATATGTGAAATACAAGAGAAAGTTAGACTTTAGCGATACTATATTTTCTTGGGTAATAGCATTGTATTGTTAGAAAATGTTGTTGGGGTTGACTACTTGAAAAATATACACAACTTTTAACCTAATCGTCAATTTTAGCTAAGAAGCCGTTTATTTTTGGCTAAGAACATGACATAGTGAATCTTTGTCACATTTCCTCTCTGCCTCCCTTCTCGCTCTTACCATAAATTCGATCGCTTTCCTTCTCCTCTCTCTGACCATTTTTTTTTTCATTTCTCACTTTACCCTTACGCCTCTACCTCCCTTGCTTTACAAGCCTTAATTTACTTCAATAAAAAGAGATATTTTTGATGTTATTGGTATATCTAAGACGACCATCAAAGATCTCTGTTATTTCGTATTCTGTTTTAAGGTTTTTATTAGCTACTGCTATTACATTATTACTGTCGTTACGTATCTACTTTGACCTCTTGAACAGAACCTATTCAGCACTCAGTGTGGGAGTCTGTATATACAATATACAGACTCCCACACATACATATATGTATATACAATGCATACAGTAAACAAGTCTGTATGTGAAGCTTTAAGAACTGCAAACTGAGTCGACAGCGACATGCAGTTGAAAATGCCTATTTTATGATAAGGAAGCCTTTTGATTTCGGTGGTAATCGAGGTTATATTTAGGAAAAGACCGGGACAACATTATCTTTTAAATCAGTACTTCAGGAGATAGAAGGCAGACTGTAAAGTAAACGGTAGTTATACTAAGCATGGGTAAAAAACTAAATACTTCGTGTGAAGTGGATCCACAATTTTCCTGATCACTCTAACAGAATAGCAGAAAAGGGAGTGCCTGAGAGGTAATCGTGATTATACTGTGAGTAAACAATGTAAAGGCCAATGGGCAGGTAAACTTTGGGGCAGGGGAGGGTAATGATTTTAGCCGTTTTGAACTTCAAAAGAAATGATTTTGAAAAGATAATGGTCGGGTGTGTGAATTTTTGTCAATAAACTGATGACATGTTTTTAGCCGAAAATGGATATAGCAGAGAAAATGGGTTTTTAACACTTCTAATTCATACTGAAGGGCTTGATACGAAATGAAATCATGACGAATAAGTAACTGGGCATGTGTGCAACATCTATGGTAGTAGGAATGTTCTGTAGAGTCGAAATTTTTATTGAATAAATAATCAAATATCAGCTAAGGCCGGAGAGATAAACTTGAAATAGTTCGAATATGTAGAAAAAAAGACTTATTTTTATAGTAAACTACAGTGAAAACGAAGTAGTCAGGACATTGGAAGGTAATTAAATCCAAAAGAAGCTACTTTGACGTTACCACGGCATGGCGTCAACATGGATCGATCCACATGATCGCGGCAGGTGAAGCAGACGATTTCCTGGTGATAAGTTCACCGATGGACAGCAGTGAAAAGGAAAGGAGGAAGAAATTAATGACTCGAATTGACAGAGAAGTGGGAAGTCGGTACACAGCAAAAAGCCATACCGCAGTAGATTAGCTGAAAATGAAAATGAGCAATAGGTATAGGAATAGTCAGAATAGTCAGTATATAACCTGTGGCAAATATAAGTATGTCGTGTTTTGAGGTAAGACACGGCTTTGAAGAAGTAAGAGAACAGCAACATCATAAGACATTCTAGTAAGTACTATGTAGAAACATTTAATCCTGATCGGGAAATTTCACGACACGAAATTTTGAACGACTGTTCTGCAAGGAAAGGGTATAATGGGTGGAAACATCCCGAGAAGCATAACTGTAGAAGTTGTAGACGCTGTGGTAAAAATTCTTTTTTGAATATTTGGTTAAAAATGTACTTTGTTTAATTGATTGTAACTGTTTGTATTGGGTTTTTTAGGCTGATGGGAGACTATGCAGTGGGGATATAAATCCATCAAATTTAACAGTAAGAAAACATTTTTTACTGAGCAAAATTGTTGGTTGGTGTTCAGATAAGCAATTAAATTGTTCGTTTAATCGTGTGGATGCTGGTGATTGGGTATTTATGTTGATTCGATTTGTGGCGTAATGTAGGCCAATGTTTAGAATTTGTTTAGGAGATTGAGTAAGAAGAAAACAGGTTCAGTTTGGGGAAAATGAAGAAAAAAAGACTTCACCAGTGGTCAGATAATACGATGTTTTTGGCATTTTCCACGTCAACCAGACGTTACCCAGTGAGCAACCCTTGTATTTGAAGACAAAGGGTGTTAGTCTTTGTAGCGTGTTTGCTGTGCCCTTCGAAATTTCACTCGTGACATAGTTGGTTTTTTGGGTATAACATTAACATGGTAATTTTCAAACCGATTGCCAGTTAGCCTTAATAACATGTTTGTATAAAGGAAGCGGTTTTAAAATCACTCATTACTAGTTGGAGAATGTATTTTGTAATATTTAAAGTTTTTGGTTGATTTCCGTTAAAAGTTGTTCAGATTGTCTTTGTTCTCTAAGGAATGGACACGTAACTTTATTACTTTGGTGTTTATGCAAGCTATGCACAACCAATTATTGTCACGAACGAGTTAGTTAGCGAAACTGGAATTAGTTGAATACCCTTAAAATTTAAAATGTAAGGAAATAGAAAACACAGTAGGGATTGCAGAGAATTACTTTTAAAATAAGCTTCATATTGATATGGCAAAGGTTTTTTGCTTGGTTTTTTAGTTTTGAGAACATCATGCAACTTTTGTTACTAAGTGCATTTTGCGTTAAATTTATATCAGTCGAAGTGGTATGCTGTAATATATGGGGAAAGTAAAACACCTTATCACTAGATAAATGTTTAATTTTTTATGTTTTGCTCTTTGATCCTCACATTTTCTCAGAGAAGGAACATGATTGTACCATGTAGTCGCCCATGATTTTATCGCGATTTGTAAAATCAGTATTTAAAACACCTCTCACACCATGTCTACATAGCGTACTTTTCACCATAGCATTTTTATTCTTTCTGTTCGTGGCATTAGATTGTATGAGCGATGTAGGGTTTGAGTCATGGTCTATTTTAGTAGTTTTGTTCCAGCTGTTGGCATAAATTAGTGATCTCGGTGGTTTTTATTTTGTGACTTAAGCAGAATTTGGCTATTGTGGATGTTAGCTATCTGTACTGAAGTTTTCGTTTGCTAAAACTACAGATCAACAGGCAGTTTGGTCAGTTTTCAGAGCCCACGTAATGCTTCTGTTGTGGATGTGGTACTGTCCTTGTTGTATATGATACAGGCTAGAATTGTAAAAAGTAACGTAAATATTCTCCATATTGATGAAATACATTGTGATGCCCTAAAATGTACTGGTCATTGTATTTGTATCATATATGTATTATATTTTATTTTATGTATATATATATATATGTGTGTGTGTGTGTGTGTGTGTGTGTGTGTGTAAAGTACAAACTGTCTTGCTGTTAACATGTTGGCAAATGTGACGTCACTATTGTTTTTGCCAGGCACAAGATCAGAAGAATACAAACAAGGCAACCACAAGACGTCGAAGAAGTGTCTCAGATATAAAGGTTGTTAAACGCTTGGTAGGTATTGAGATGGAGGTTTATTACACCACTTTTTTTTATTCCAGAAGTGAGGAATACTCATTGTTGTTTTTTTTATTGTTAGATACATGTGTTAGGATAATATACGATAGCTAGCGATGAGTGAGATTTACTTGGACTGTCACTTTTGATATTGAATTTTACATAACCTATTTTTACTCGTGGTGTTGACGATACAAGTGCATATATCCTCGTGGTTTATGTAAGCATTTAATGTTAGTATGTAGTGTTTTAGTTTAGTATTAACATATAATATATCTTGAAAAAGTATTGTGATGCGTGGAAGATTTTTCATGAAAAGGTAAAGTTTGGAAACTGGACTCATTGACGAAACCACGATTACTCGAATGCGTATAAATAAAAGTACATGATGGTTAAGAAGGAGATCCTATTGTTATTTTGCTGTGTACGCCAGTGGACAGAATTATTTCCTTGGCAATTTTGACTTTGTCAATAGCCAAACAAAACGATTGGTGTATTTAGCCTGGCCGTACAATTTCAGTTTACAGTTGCCATTCACAGAAGAGCGCAAACAGTTTGGCCACCAAGCCGAAAAATTCCCCAAGCTTCGTTTTCTCGTCGTTTTCCTGTCGTTTTCCGAAATAGCAAGACCTAATGGCGTAGATATTTTTATAAAGCTTTTTTTTACTAAAGAGTTCTTTGCAGAAAGTTACATATTGCTTGACATGTTAATCATATTTGGTACATGTTTATACAATTTTTATATATAACCAATGTTTTCATTTTCCAAACAACTGTTAGGATTGTCGGACAGCTTTATGTTCTTTATTTACCTGCGGGATTGATCATTTACCAGCACCAGGTTTTTCAAAGATACAAGTGACAGCTAGGTTGTGGGAAAATACGTTCAGGAAGGTGCAGTATTTTAAAAGGTTTTTTCCTTGATATTTGTTTGTAGATATTTTTTAAATCTAAGAACTGCAATATCATTTTGCAATATCATCTGCATTCGATGAAATTGAAGTGAAATCACTGGGGTAGTTACTGAGGTCAGAGGTCAAAGCTTGTAAGAATGGAATATGTAGGGAGAGGAAGAGCACGAGGTCTTGCGTCATCGGCTGGGCAATATTTGTACATGTACTGTACATTTCATTCAATTTTATTTCAATCAAGAGATTTCGGTATTCAGTTTTCCGAACAGACAAAACTTCAGCATTTTACGAAAAGCCATTAGCTGGCATATGTAACGCCCCTGAGAAGGGCAATGCCCCACCCCAATAGTTGATATTAATGACTTACGAGAAAGTTTGTTTGTTTGTATGTATGTATGCATGAATGTATTTATATGTTTATATGTATGTATATGAATGTGTTTATCTCTATCATCGATCAATCTATCAATCAATCTAGCTAGGTAGCATCGTTGGACCTTTAAGTTTCTCCTTCATGGTTAGATTTGACTGGAGTAAATGTCAGTTTAATTCAAATTTTATTGATTGGATGTAAAATCTTATGGTGGGTGGTTATGAATAAAATGTAACCTGCTGGTTCTTTCATTGTTTGTGCAAGGATGTTTTATGAGAGACTTTATGAACATTCTGTATGTGTTTATATTGCTATGCTTCTGATATAGGACCTGTTTTTTAACTGATTAGTGAGATTTTTGTGTTACTTTAGCCCTGGGAACGTATTTGTATGATTGTATGAAAAGGGTTGTCTGCAGTCAAAATTGTTTTTTAAGGACGAGAGATTGGCAGATGATTCATGCGAATAATTTAATCTGTGCGTTAACTTTTTGTAAACCGTTGTTTCTATATTGTCGTTGTTATTAATGTATATTATAGAATTCAGGAAGTTGATTGCCTTTTGTTAAATTAGATTGATTCTCGGGTTTTTCGCAAATGTTAGAAATTGTTGGCTGCTCCCTGCCAGGGTCATACAAAAATCGATATTTCACATTTACAAAACACTGAAATTTTCGGGTAAATATGTACATTTTCAGAGTGTCCCATAAAAAGATTTGGGTAGAACAGTGCACAAATTACACCCACAGAATCCCATTAATTTTCAAGGATTTCCAAAACGTTTAGCCTCTCAAAATGTTTAATTACCTTGGGAGATGGTACTTAACTTTTACCGGAGTGAAAACATTGCAGTCATTACTCGGTAATCATCGTATTTGAATATTCGATTTTAATGGCAGTAGATTGAATTTACAGTTGAATTTACAATTGTACATATGGCTATGTAAATGACTACATAGTATCGTACTTTTATCTTTATAATAAACAGGTTACCCTGGTTAAATAGTGGACGGCCAATATAAGACGATGACTTACGTAGGGAAAGTTATTGTTTTTCATAATAGTTAGTAAATGGTGACACGGATTTAGAGAATAGAAATGGAAAGCAATTAAAAGTTTATTAAACCATGGTAGCGTTTGTCCTGGGTTTGCAAAGATGCTTACGTTAGCAAGGGTTACAAAAGCAGTTGCCCCTGGCAATTAATGCGTTTCGCAATTATAAACCCCATAAAGCAAAAAAGCGAATCGTTACAGAAATATTTTTTTAACTTCGTAGAGAGGTAAAGAAGATGTGGATGTGTTGGTTGAGGCGAGAATCGCATTTTCGCAAACAGAACTTAAGTTCCTTAGGCAACCGAAGCACGGTCAGCCAGATGTCAAAGAGGTAAGATCAATTGCTTTAATTTTTTTTGTAGGACCTAGAAAATCCTCGTAAAACAATTATCCTCCTGATGAGGAAACGTAACATCCGATGCCGTATGTTGATATTTTTCCCAACGTTTTATTGTAATGAAAGATTGTTAGAAAAAATATTATAGATCTGTTCTTGAGAAGACCCCATAATTCTGTTTTTGAGTTTTCATATATCACAAACATAAAAAAAGAAAGTTATATTAATTCCTTTTAGATATCGTTCCCTTGATTTATTTACAGATGTATATTTTAACTGTCTGCATTAATATTTTTGAATATATTGAGTATATTTTTGATACTTTGGAAAGAAACAGGTAAAAACTTGAAATAACATTCACGTCACATTAATTTGTTTGTTGAGTTAACAGCTTAGATGGCAGCCTTATAATTTCCACAATGCAACATTAAAAATGAAATTGAAAAAAATGTTGAAAGCAATGGTAACCAAGAATGAAATGGAAAAGTAGTGAGTTTTCCAGCAGGTTGTATTTTACCTTAAAGCGACTTTCAAGTTTCTGTGGCTTTTCTTTTGCTGCCTTTAAAACAGAGTATTTATAGTTCGACTTGTACTGTAATGAAAAACCTTGCAAAAATCAACATGTCGCATTATTTTATGTTTTAGATAACACTGTCAGTGAAACCCCTTTTTCTTAAGAAAACATCAGCTAAGAAAAGTATCCCCTGGTGGATTATTCTTCTAGCAGTTTTAGGAGGAGTCTTGTTTCTAGTCATAGCAGTTATAGTACTTTACAAGGTAAGATACACCACCACTTGAGAGCCTTATTCTTAAACTAATTTATTAGATGAGTTATGTACGTCACCTGTTTCTAGGTACGTCACAGTCGATTGTTTGATGTTTTCAGCCTGAAGATGCCCCATTTAAAGGGAGCCTGTGTAGTGCGCAGCATCCTTCTCTAACGTAACATTTTCAATCAGACTGCTAGGTAGATAACATTCTCGACAACACTTGAGAAAAATTGTTAGCAGTGGGTATGCTTCTCCAGTAAGTAATAAGCCTATGGATCAGTAATAAGGTAGTTAATACAACTGGCATGACAGCACGTAATTAACCCGCTGGTCCTTCACGACTGTTACTCCCGACTCCAAATTCTCGGTGTGAGAACCTTAATTTAAAAGTTGAAGTTTAAAACCAAAGAGCGAATGATTATGTTTTATGAATTCTTCCAGGGTTTCGACCTGATAGATATTTGTTTCTGAAAAGGAGTCAGCAAGACTACTAGACAACTACACAACTGGCTAATCTTCAAACAGACCCCAGACAATGGGAATTTTCTAATGAAAGGGGATGGATGCTTTATCAAGACACTTTCTTGGCAGACGACCAAACGTGTTTTTTAAAGGATGATGTCAGATTTTTATCTAACTCTTTAGCTCTGTTTTGGGTCAAGCTCTGCCCTGCAGTAATATAGTCCAAACAATCTTTTTCTCTATCATGAACAGGTGGAAGCGCCCTTACAAACTACATAGCTTAGTAAGGCTCAAGATAATCCCTTTAGCAACGGAAATAACGGTCACATGCATGCCAAGGTTGGATGTTTGAAGAAGTAGAAATGATGTAACGTACTATTTTCATACACTAGCACGAGGAGGGTTGAAAAAAAAATTCAAAAATGTTTAGGGATTGCTCCGTTGACATCATTAAGGACACCTAAAATGCTATATGAAATACGAAATCATTCATAAACTTGTTCAACTAGCCAGGCCTGAACGAAACAAAAGGTTGAGAAACCAACAAGAACCAAAAAATGATATGACATTTTTGTCACAAATAGACCATAATTATGCCTTCAGTGAACTATTTGCTGTGTCCAAATGATAACTTTACACTCACTATCTCTGAATAAAATAGGTAGGTAAGAAAATGAAATCATAGGAATATATCTCACCGGAAAAGGTAGTATTAAATAGCTTCGCGTAGAATTGCAGACCTATTCCAAGGTAGTCAAGCTGTAACATTAACTCTTGATGTTAATACCTTCAGGAATATGTTTAGATCTGCAGCCTTCTGAATCCATTGAAATACAGGACGGCACAGGGTTGACGATCTGAGCCAGCCACAGGCCGGCAAAAATTTGCCTACCTGTGTCACATTTTAGGTCGGCAATGCCGTTCTGACAGGTCTTCGGAGGTCGCCAGTCTGTAATTTGTCGTATGTGGTTTTTCGTTTTTACTACCTGAAGGAAAAAATTGACTCAGGCTCCTTAGTATAGTAAATTCGATTCACATATTGTCTTGGAAGAAAAAGTTTGTTGAACAGCGCATCAAAGTTGGTATTAGCAGCGTCTGACGAATGCAAAGAATGCCAACGACGACACCAAAAGTTTTGCCTTCTCAGTGTCTTCATGGCGAGTGTTTCAAAAGCAAATTGAGTTGCTTGATCTGGTTTGTTAATCCGTCAAATTGGTATGTCTCGATACTGTAGATGCTATTCAAACGATTTAATGGGTCAAAATTTACGTTGAAATTTTGCTCTTTACGTTTGTTTATGTTTACGCTATTTATACCCTTAACTCTATTTACGCTATTATTTACTTCAAGCTATTAATTTACTTCAAGCTATTATTTACTTTTTGCTATATATGCACTTTACGCTATTTATGTTGAAAATCCTGTGCATTGAGTCATTCTAAGACCAAACCTTCCAAAGAATTTGAATGTTTAATTTCAACAGAAAAGCGAAAATATTTATCTGCCCGTGTGGATATATTGCTTATCTATTATTGATACAGCGAACTCTTCGCCGAATGGACGGGGACCAAACTGTTTGAATTGAACGAAGAAAAAAACCTGAAGAGATTTAAGATTTTTAAGATCATAGAATTGCAAGAAAACCCATTGAATTGCGAAGGAACGTTTTTCGTTTACAGTGAAAAAATAGTTTCAGTGCCTTCACCATCAACATCCATTGAATTTATCTGTGGATTTGTGTTCATGTCAGACTTCTTTTGTTTTCCTGTTTTGATTGGCAGACAGATGGAAGTAAAAAAGATTGTTTTGGTCTGTTTTCAAGTGGATCATTCTGTGGCCTTTGAAGCGCAGGTGATGTTTGTAGGTTGACGGTTGAAGTGGGGATAATGATAATCTGCAGGGAGCAAGTGGAATGCACTTGAGTTTGTAATATTTATTTTTTGCCTGTATATAATGGGTTTCTTATGGATATTTCTTAATGGGTTTGAGGTCGACAAAATTAACGAATTTTTGTTTGAAATCGGCATGCCGACGAACAATTGAGAAGAGGTCGGTACTGTCGAATTGCCGACCTGAATTCAGAGGGCTGGATCTGGTGCTGATAAAATCATGACTAAGAATATAACATCAAAAATGACTTCAAATTCAACCAATCAATGCTTATTGGGAAAACCAGAAACTTGTCTCGCAGGAAAAAGCGTATGTCTTAAGAGAGACGTAAGGCCGTAATGAGTCAGACTGAGCTAAGGACAAGAAACTTTAAAAAGTAACGACGTGTCCTGCCGAAAAGCATTCCTTGTCAATATTAATGGTAGGATTACTGCTAATGGCTGTTTCACCAAGAAACGTTTTGGCTATAATCAAAGTCAACATTATGACAACAGTTCCATCAGACCATTAGGGAAAGATGGAGTGATACATACTGATCTAAATTGGAATGTTATTGGAATAATGTAGAGTGAAAGTAAACTAAATTGGTGAGCGCATTCTTAAATCTCACGGATTACGATTTAGAACTTTATATTTTGCTAATATTCGTTAATATTTTGTGTTTAAATTGTATTTACGACGAAGTTAGTTTGACTGCATCTCGAGAACATAATTTTCCATACTTGTACTGCTTCCCTATATCTTCATAATTTCGCAGTTCTTGCTCGGTAAACTGTACTATGGATCTAGACAACAGCACAAGAGGACATATTTAATAAATTAAACCAGATTCTTTTTAATTCCACGTGGCCACCCATGACCCTAATGCTTCTGTTCAACTTACAGAGGATGCCAGACATTTATTCTGGCTGATATATTAGCACACACCCGCCCTGCTGTATGCTAACGGGCTGCCTCTGCTATTTCCACTTTTTCCAGGTGATGAATTCTACCATTCTCTGACATCTTGGGCTATATTAGAAGCCAAGTTTATGGGGCTGTGAAATGTTCCATTTGTAGATTATCAGACTTTTGATATTTTACTGACTACGGACATAGATATACCCCACAGAGATATACCCCTCCAATTCAGCGAGAGCACTGGCCTAAATGTTATACAGGAAATTCAAGCTCTCAACCCCCAATGCGCAGAATTTCTCTGACGCACTGCCTAGGAATTTGTCTGCCATTGCTCCTATGTCATTGCAATGACACAGAAAAATATCTGCAATGAATATTAGAATAAGGATAACCCAAACTTACTAAATATTACTGCGTGATATTTTTTAACGGAAGGGATGATTTATAATCAATACTATGATCGAGGACGGATTTGACCAGATTTTCATATGTATAAGACTTAATGATTGACAGATGTCAACACCTAGGAGCTGGCATGAACTTGAAGGTATATAGGTACATAGTGTCGCTTTAATAATGAGTTTTTACCATACTATTTCGAATTTGCTAATACTCGCGTGATTAGCCACTGATTTCTTTAACTTACTGTAAATACCCTGCGATGAATCTGAAAATTTTCAGAGAAACCTGCTTATTTATCGCAGAAAACGTACCTGTCAAAAACCTGAACCGATATACGTGTACAGATTGAAACAATTAGTTTCCCATGTTTATATATTCGTTGTAGAGTTTAACGTTTGACATATTTTCTCATTACAGAAAGGGTTTTTTAAAAGGAAGAATGAATTCAAGGAAATTAGCAGTCCAGTTGACGATGAATATTGATGTACCAAATAATACTGTATCATTTGATGGAGCAAAGGAACTAAATGGAATATTTTTTATAGTTTTGGGTCTTTTGTACTGTAAATAAGTTGCATACATTGGTATGGTTTGTACTTTCTGCCATATGGAAGTTACACCAACTTTTTTTAAGATGCTTTTGGTATTTATGTGGGTAATAAAATATATGTGGCCATTGAACAGGAAATATTTTTGTAGAGACAAACCAGAGAGCATAGTGTATACTAAAATGAGATATTTTGTAGATGCTATGGTATTGAGATGGTCACAATCGGGAATCATGATAATTATTTCTACCTGCTGTAACACGTTTTGCAATAATTTATTTTGTTTCACGTTTTAACTCCTGTTACCATGCCATTTTCAGGTCCACCTTCCCTTCTCTTCATTTGAATACCACCATTTATTGATTGTGCTATTAAATCTTTGGTACTGTGTTTTTTATCAGAATGTGAAAACAATGGTTTTAAAGCAAATGTTCTGTATTGTAACGTACAGTTTTGTAATGTTGAATAAATTTAATGCATTATTAGCGAGTATTTTTAAGAGAAGAGCTTTCAAAGCAGATTTAACTCGGTGTCAGCTTACACCAGTTTTTCAAAGTCTGCGTCGTCAGATCTCCTTGGAATCGTCAAATAGATCTAATTTAAGGTCATTGATTCAGTATATTCCATTTAGTTATTTTGGGCATTAACTATCCACATTGTAAGAGGCTCTATGATTTATGGAGTTTTAGGTAAATCGACAGTTTGTTGTGGAACTAGATCATATTGACTTTCGATGTATCATGTAATGTCTCTATACCGTATTTAGGTGATAGAGTGGTTATGCAGTGGCCACGGTCTTTATATTGCAACACTTTTAATAGGCATATTTGATAAATAAATATTTCCCAATGTGTTAATATTTTGATACAAACGTGTTCATAAAAAGCCCTCCAGAGATTTTTAATGCAAAGGCTCATACAGAGAGACAGAGAAGGAGACGAGGGTATGGAAGACCTGTGTTGTACGATTTAGCTACTTTTAGGGTACTATATAATAAAGTGCTTCCGGTTTCACGGGCATATTTTGTACTTTTAAAGATACCACAGTATTTGCTTAGGGTTTTTATTTGAGGTATTACGTGGGGAAGTTTTAAAGGGTTAAACACGGTGGGATTTGAATGCCTGTTTGGAAAGTTCAATGGGTCTGTGTCAAACATTCTTGCTTGAGAAATGTCATACACATTTGCCAACTGCGTATAAGTTATAATGGTGGTATTTTTCAAGACTATTTGGATGTAGTGTCAATTACATTGCACACTCAATACAAACTGAGTGACCTCGAGTTTGACTTAAAATCCTATTCTATATAACTCTTATATTTCCTATTATCGGGTAGCCTGTAGTTTCAACACATGGTTGATGTTGTGCTGCCTTCAATTAGCACTAGATGTTCATATGACTTTGGTTGGAAAATTGGTGATCTTTCGTGGGTGGGTGAATAATTTAAAATTTTTTTTTATGCTACTACCAGCTACGGTGGCTTGCGGGAAGATATTTTTTCAAAGGCGGATTGTGGAGTTAAGAAGTTCCATTGAATTGCTCAAGTTTTATATGTAGCGTTCGAATATACGCTGCTTTGCATGGTAGGTATACATTGCTACAGATCCACACAACTAAAACTGGTTCTTGCAGACATATATCATATTTATTTTTGTACGACAACTACGGAAACCTGTTACAAACTGTTTTAGGAGGTTTGAACATAGCGACCCACTGCTTAACATAATCTTTTACATTGAGAAAGAATTGATTTATTAATAAGCTGTGTTCACGATATATAAATTTGAAAACAGGGACGGTAAACTTGAATGATGCTTATTTATTTGAGTCCAGTTTCATGGTAAATTCATAGACAGCATGGTAAATTCATAGACAGCATGGTCAGATCAAGACAGTATGGTCAGATCAGCATCCGTCAGCACATAGGATTTAATACACAATATAATGTGATGGCAATTTCAAAGTCAACTGCCATTTTCCATTTTCCCCTCCAGCTTTCATCTGTACGGTGTGTTATTTTGTAGCTTTTTACATGACTCATTGTTAAACAGCGTGATTTTCGTCTTTGGTACTTTACCTATAGCATGCAGCACTTCATCCACTTACAGCGAGCCAAATTGATTTGGGACAGTCATATGCATTTATTTGATTAAAAACATTCTTGATTCTATTTCTAGCTCACCCCCGATTTTCGCATTAACAGCATTCTTTGATATTCACACACCATTCTCATTGTACTCAGTACCGGACCCCATGAAGGTATAACTTTTCTTCCCTCTCTTTCTGACTTCATTTATTGATTCAGTTCGCTTATCCCTCTCTTTCTGACTTGGTCACGTTTTACAGTGCCCTTATCATAACTAGCCCCCAAGCATTTTCCAAAGCAGGTTCAGTCACTGAATGACCTATACTTGCAGCAAAGGACTGCAATGTTTGAAACCCAATCAGTAGAACAACGACATCAAGGAAATGACCTGCAACAATTTCAGTAGCTTCAAGCCAAAGAGGTTGGTCAAATGTAAACCGTGGTGTATAAAGATTCAGTTCCTTTGGCAGTTTAAGTACAAACATTACTTAAGAGTCAAATAAAGTAATATGAAGTAAGATAAGATTAATCAGTGGTGGCAAAGTAACTCCTATTCATCTACCTGTTCACCAAAAAAGTGTTTAATGAAGCAAGACATATCTGGTCTTTTATGAAAAGATTCGTTAAACCAAGATAAAATTTCCCAAGGTTGACAATGGTATGCCACCTTCAATTGTTTGCTCACCAATCCTCAGAATGTTGCCGCCTTGTAAAAGTTACTGTTCACTGTGACTTGTTGAGGCAATGATATCCATTCCGCAAAATCCATCAAGGTGATCATTTCTTTGAAAAAAATTGTCAGCAGTAAGGTAAAGCTTTCATTGAAAGAAACCACGAAATTGGCCCTCTGTCACACACACACACACATACCAGATACAAAACAGCTAAAAGTTTTATAGCACAAGATTTTTCTTGCTATTACCTTTATGTTACCTTCATCTATGGCCATCCCTTCTTCCTAGGGGTGAAAAAGTAGAACTATAAAACTTTCAGCTGTTTTGTACAGAAACAAAACTAATACCCTCCTGAATTGTTAAAGGAATACAACGAAAGCACTCAGTTTAGATTCACTCAAAATGATCTTACATTACAACAAATATATTCACACTTCATATAAGAATATTTAATTCTCTTGTTGATCCTCTATATTCTCAGTATTTTATTTTCCCCTGACGTTTTACCTAACATTTATTCTTACACAACACAAAGTGTAAACTGCATCAAAACAGAGAAAAAAATTCATGTGTTGCATCATAAAAACAAAACAAGAACAGAACTGTTATATGAAAATCGCAATTAAAATACAGTGAATGCAGCTTGAAAGTCACTTTTCTGTTCTGAAAAACCTCGAATAAGAAATATAAAAGCTTCAGCTCTGCACTATTCGTGTATTCTTCGTATATCGTCATCGAAAATAAAATATTCTATTCTCGCCGTTGTATGATCTCCCATCACAAGACATGGCCAACAAAAATACGTCTTTCTCTTCTCATTTCCACAATTCCATGAAAAATTCTGGTAAACGGCTTCACTGGAATACTTCTTAATATCCATAATATCTTAATATCCATCTTGTTTGAAGCGAAGACGTTGGCCATGACTCGGCTTTCCTTGACTTTCCAACGGATAAAAAAACTTCGGGTTAACCCCAGACAAGACTACCAGATTCAACCTGATTCATATTTAAACCTTTTGGACCTATATTGTCCGAGGTATGTACTCTAGCTGACTTCAAAAGTAGATTTAATCCTGTGCTATGAACTGCTGAATTTTCATAGCACGTTACGTCATTCCTGTGAGCTTCACTAATGAAAGATATCACGGGCAAGGATCCTCATCTATTGTTTTCTTTGTGCGTTGTGATGCCAGTCGTAGCATGACCAGTGGAACAGGGCAGTGTCATTGAAAGTATTGAACAAACACAATATTGACAGCATGCTTTAACAGATTGGTCGTTTAAATTGAACAAAGTGCAATTGTTTATGACCATGGCGATCTCTTTCAGGCCTGACAGACATGCACCTGGAGGCGGGAAATTTGCTCAGTTAGTTGCGAAGTTATGGTAAAAAATGGCGGTCATGTTCAGGTGCATGTTGTGATAGTATGATAGTTGGTTGTGGTTCTGGCTAGAAGCTGAAATAAAAGTATTTATTGAAATCTTGGATAAATTCTTGTTTACTTTATCTTTTGTTTACGATGCCACACAAATACTGTGTCACTAATTGCAACGGCAATTATGATAAAGAAAACAAAGTCAAAGTTTATCGTTTACCTAGAGAGAAGGATGATCGTGAAAGATGGATCAAATCTATTCCCCGATCAAATATACCAGATAATCGTAACACAGTTGTCTGTGAGAGATTTTCCTGAGAACTTTCCCAGTATAACAGTTATTGGGGGAAAAAGACCGTGATCCTCCTGTGTTTACATGTGTGAAACCTTCATTGATTCCTACACCTGCTCCTTCAAAAAGAAAGTCTTTCTCAAGCAAAGTATGTTCAAAGGAATGTAATCAAAAGCCTGACGAAACTGATTCGTTTCTCTCTTGTGATGTAATCTCATTATTCGAAGAATTATGCTCCAAGGCATCAAATAGGGAGGAATGTTTTGGTGACTATATTTTGTTTACTAGTAAAGATTTGGACTTCTTGACTTTCAAGAAAAGACTGGAGCTCCATGTTTTTTATTAAAAATAATGAAGGATTTTTCTTTTCATGCATTTCATTCTGGTGCAAAATGCACTGTATCAACCCTTTCAACAAACCCGTATCGTGAAAATGACAAGATATTCACAAATTCAAGGAACACTACGGTATCTTCAATGTTTAATTGTAAGCCATAAACAAGAAATAATACTAGACCGGATGGACTGTATGGCTTCTCGCACCTTTGTCGTTGAGAAGAAATACAAACTAGAAACTACCGTGCGGGCATTCTAATATTTTAGTATATCAAGGACTTTGTGTAGCCGAGTTCGTCAAGATTATGAATTACCGAGCTTAACTATGTTATCTCAAATCACAACAAAAATTAGTAATTCATACTCAGATAGTGATTACATTAAAAAGATATTTTTCAGCATGAAAGATGAACGGCATAAAAATTGTATCATATTAATTGATGACGGATATGTAAAGCCTTCAATAACTTATCATGCTGGCCCCATATTTGGCAGATCTGTACATGATCCAGATAGACTTGCTACTACTGTACTTTCATTCGCGATTGTCTCTCTATTTGATGGGCCAAAGTTTTTATGCAAGATGCTTCCAGTTAGTAAATTACATACTGATTTTTTATTCGAACAGACGAAAACATTATTAGAGATTATTCAGAGTTCTTCTGGAATTGTAGATGCAATTATTTGTGACAATAATCGGGTTAATCAATCGTTTTTCCATAAGTTTTCTTGTGTTAAACCATGGCTTACAGTTGATCATATCTACCTGCTTTTTGACTTTGTTCATTTTATGAAATCAATTAGAAATAGCTGGTTGACTTAAAAAACACAAGAGTTGTACTTTACAGATGATGATGATGTTCAATGTGTTGCAAAATGGAGTGATTTTAAAAAACTTCATTCGGTAGAAAAAGATCACATAGCAGAGATGTCCAAACTAACAGAAGTTGCTGTGTACCCTAGGCCAATAGAACAACAGAAAATAAGTACTTGCTTAAAAGTATTTCGCGTTGAAACTGTTCATGCGCTGAAAAATCATCCTGATATTTGTGAAGCTGATGGTACCATAAAATTTATCAGTAAATTTGTTAAGTTGTGGAAAATTTTAAACGTTGGAGGTTTACTTGCTGATGTTCGGTTTGGAGATAATGACCGGGATGTCATAGGATTCGATAACGATAAAAAATTAAATTACTTACTGAAGATAGCTGACTTGGCTGAGTCCATGAAGAAAACAACTGGTAGTAAAAGAATGAAATCATTAACTATGGACACTGCAAAAGCAATTTCCCACACATGTAGAGGTTTAGTTGACAGGACAAAATATCTCCTATCAACGACTCACTCTTTCATAATGCTTGGTGTTTATTTGACTGATCCCCTTGAAAAAATGTTTTTAAAGTTTCGTCAAGGTTAGGTGGGACATATTTTATAACTGTACAACACGTTTGGGATAAAAAGAGAATTCAAAAAGCTAAGCTATTTTTGGAACTTGAAATTGATGTTAATAACTTAGCTGATGTTGAAAACAATTGTGATAAATGCTCCTATTTACCTGATGATAATTGTTCAGAAATAATTGAAACCATACACATGATGGAAGAATCACTACCTCATGTAAAAATGAGTATTGTGTATATTAGTACATATGTTTCTCGAAATACTGAAGAAATGCCACCAGATACATAGTTATTGTGATAAATATGGTGATTTTACAAATTCAATTAATCGTGGTGGTCTCAAAATACCCCCAGAGAATTATTGTGAATTATGTTTATTTGGGTATGTTGTATTTCACGAAGTTCAAAACAAAACTTATAGAAAATCACTTTAATGCTATTGTCTGATATGTATCGACTAAATGTGGAAAGAAAGCATGGTAGCACTTTCTCAAACATACTTTTTAACAAAACTAGTAGACTTTTTACACCAAGATCATCGGTACAACCAAAACAGAAATTGCTAAAGTTGGCATTAGAATAAACCACAACAAATAATTCATTTGTTATTTATCTATGTTGAGTCTTTTTATGTAAATACTATATATGTGATCATGTTTTTATTTTTCAGGAAGAGGCTGATTTTGAAAAAATGTATGTATGATTTTGTGTCCCAAAACCTTACCATGATCTTTACATTGATGAACTTTTTAGAGAATTGACCTAGTTTTGATGAAAGAGTAGGACCTGAGCCTTTTACCTCTGAAAATCCGTTAATATTCATTTTAAGTTACCCGCCTCCAGCTCACGCCTTCAGTCCATGTCTGTTAGGCCTATTAGAGATCGCCATGTTTATAATGCATTCAAATATTAGGAGATTAGCGTATCATGACAAGGGGAATATCAGAACAGGAAAATGAGAGAACAGAAACTAGATCAGCTTCTCTTCTTTTGCTGAGAACTTTACACTGACTAAAATTTGCTATGACAGTCATAGCAGTCATAGCGCAGCCCGCCGCCCCTGATGTATATATAAATATTAAATAAAGCTCGTCGATCAATACTCGGGGACGCCATGGATGATCCAGCTCTAAACTAAATCTTAAAAGCAATGAGAGAACTTAAAACGAGGAAACAAATTGAAGAGTGTATTGTCCTACGCTTTCCAGTTTCAGGGCTTTCAACTTTCAACAGCTTTCAACGCTTTACATTTTTGTTTAAGCCTTCCACCTCTTTACTTCCTAGCTGGAAGCACATCCGACCGATCCAGATATTTAGCTCCTTCAACAAACGACATGCAGTTATTTACTCTTGCCTGGACTCGCAGAGCTCGATAATCATTGGAGTTCGTACTAAATTTCGTCGTACAAATACTAGCCATAGTTATTCTGATTTCCAGTGTCAAGGCCAGATAAGTTTTAGCGTGACGAATGCTTTTATTCTGGTTTACAAGGAGTGGGACATAGCAGTAACCTTTACCTGAATACAACTAATGACGATCTTCCCCACCTTCTTTTATTAGTCATCTCAGGATCAAACCTTCGGTTTTTGTTTAACCATTTCTATACGATAAAAGACTTAAAACCTGCTGTCCGCTGGATTGATGAAAGAGAATGTGTCGGTGAGAGACCTCTATTTCTTAGCTTACAATTGTCTGTAAGAGGATCTTCTTTTTAACGTAGTGAATGATGCATTCATCATAACCGACCGACTTTGCCAATTTTTTTAATTTGATTAATTTCCGTTTATTTTTTATTTTCATGCACATATTTTCCTCTATCTGTACCTTTGCTACTACTACTAAAAGACGAGTGTAACTTGGATACCTAGCTACAGCTTTTTTTCATTCACTGTTTTGTACCTTAAGTCTTATCTTGCCATTTCACTGCACTAGGCTTAGTTAATGGATACAGTTTCTTAAAGAGTGCCAGTTTTTGGCACCAATGCTTGATGAAATGCATGCATAGATGGCTGGGTGGATGGATGGACACAAATACCCGGAAACTCGCTTTCCTTTATGCTTATCTTCCTGGGTTCTTGTATTCTTACGGGTGACAGCTTAGGCCCCGATTCACTTATCGTTATCTATTACATTCAACTTTTCGTAATGAAGCTGACTATGGATTTTGAAGCAAACTTAAGCTAATATAAAACCCGAATGAAATAAATTTAATCCCTACATTATCAAGCTTAAATCAAAATACTATGACGTTTATAAATCTCCGTCAGGTGCATTGTAATCTTTAATCATACTTGTAACTCGCATAAATATGTGCAGCGTATTGGGTAAAAATGGAACAAACCCTGGGTTATCTCAGTTGAAAACCCTCGCCATCATTCGTACAGATTTTTCGCCCCGTTGTCTAACAAGCCATTAAGCAATCCTAATCTCTATTGTTAGTATCTACATAATATCATTCTTAACCAAGCAATCCTACTCTAAATTTTTAATATATAACCATTGGAAATCAATATTGTTTTTGAGATTATACACCTTTTGTGATCAGACCAAACGTAACTTGTCAGTTACTGGGAAGATTTTCCTTGCATTTAATGCTTGAAAAACCGAAAGAAGAGTTTTGAAATGTTATTATAATCAATAATTATCATAATAATCTAAGAGCTCGTAGCACGTTCCTTGACAGCCAACACCTCTGAAGAGCAATAAAGCAATAAGATCCATGCTTGTGAGAACTTTTATTTGGCTTTATCAGTGGAACTAGCATGGCGAGTGCGGGAAAGTGTGGATTGATTGAGGCATAGTGCCAAATAAACCAATGGCAGGTTGGATATGTAATGTTGGATATGTAATGTTGGATATGTAATGTACGTAAACAGTGGAGCCTCTTAAGAACAGATCGATGCCCATGTGGACCGATACAGACTGTGGCCCATCTGCTCACTTGCAGCACGGCACCAAACTTCAGGCCTATCGATCTGCCCGAACCCACCAAAGCAGCCCTAAATTGCGCATCCCACTGGAGGGACGGCGTTTAATCCCAGGACAAGAACGAAACAGTGCAAGATTAAGGTACAACGCATACTTCGATCAGTAAAAGACAAAAAACCCGCAACATCCTTGTATGTGAAAACCTACAAGAGATACATCACCTCAGAAAATTCGGTCGAAAATGCACAAGATAACAACAAAGTTACCCATGACAGTTGCAATCGGATTTCAAACGGGGTCATTTTTAGCACCTAAAAAGCAGAATATACTCATAAATTTTGTCGCCGAAAACTGTTGCCCACCATGAATTACCTTTTAACCCAAATATCTGTTCCCTTTTTAAGGAGAGCATTGAGATACTGACCTTTGTGCCATGGAAAAACGTACACTGCACCACTTGACAACTGGCTGCAGCCAAGCACCAAAGATAGATATGGCAACATAATTCGGTGCTGAAGTCAACTGTGTACCCTATTTTATTCATTCCCTTTGCTGGACATCCCTGGCTCTGTGAACACTGTTAAACCTTTTCACAGGCACATAGCGACCGTACTGAGTATTGATGACATCTTTGAAATATACATCATTGAGCTGGCAGTGTGTTTTGGGAAGAACCTAGTCAAATCACACGAGTAAAAACCCACGCTTTGCGAATATTTAAATGATCTTGTAAAAGATAAAAGTAAAGATCTCGAACTCGTTATTATTGAAATTTCATCCCTTGGTTTCTGTTCAACTGATTTAGACCGTTTCAAACATGGTTAAAAAATTTAAATCTTGATTGTAAAAGAATTCTAACAAAAATTGCAGACAGCTATCAACTGTATTTATTGCACATAATCGACAACTAGAGCATTCAACTTCATAGGAACTACTTTGAATTTATAAATGTAAGCTCAATTCACCCGTCCTGTAACTAAGAACACACAGTGGAAAATTGAATTTACATTGCTGATGTTTTCGAAATTATTTTCTCTAAAACACTCAGCAAATGAAAGTGGTTGTGTGTTGTAAGGAATTAACATCATCAAGATGTTTCAAATCTCGCGAGCCTTCCTCAGAATCCTGACCGAATGTAGGATCACAATTTTCTGCAAATCAATATCCCACGTCTCTATTCCATTGACCTCTATAGTCTCTTTTTTTTAGTTTTTTGGTATTGTTCTTGGTGTTGCTATGTCAAATTGGTACGGACGTCACCCTCGTTTCCCATAGTGTTTTAATCTCCCGGGCAAGATCTTGACATTTCTCAACATTTTCTTCCACCGTGGGCCTTACTCCCGTATCATAGGATATGACAAGGTCTATGGTACTAATAAACAGTTTCTTTGTCTGTTACAATTTGTCAGGACGTCTGGCTTTAATTACACAGTCAGTTTGGATGTTACGATCCCACATCTTGCGTTTCACGTTTTCTTGTATTGGGTCTGGCTGAGAATTCTACCATTTTGGGCTTTACTTCCATGCTGTTTCACGACATACTTCGCAATAGATTAGTTTTTCAATCCAGTCAGGTCGACCCTTGTACTTTTTTCAGCCAACTTTCTGTGATCCACAGTCTCATCCGCTTGACCACAATTTTGCATTTAATTTTTTCTTCTGTTTTGTCAATCCTTGCTTTAATGAAATTGATGGGTGCTGCTTATTCCTGTGCTCTATCATAATTTAAAACAATATGTGAAGATAAACGAACCCAAGTACATAAAGAAATGCCATGCAGCCAGCTAGGGTCCTCGGATCTAGTGCTTACTGGGGCACACTTCCAACAGAATGGTCCAGATTTTCTAACAGTTATTGCTTCAGACCACAACTAGTATATTTACCAATATACTCTTCTCGGTCCTTCCGATTGAAGATAAAGCCTGTTCGAGGCTACCCTTACATAGTTGTGACCTGGTCTGGAAATTTAAATCGATAGGTTCAACTGCACATTTAGAAATATTTAAATGTATTTTGCGGTAATATAAACAGGTCACAGAACTAAAAATCAGTGCAGATAAAATTTTGAGCGATGTCAATTGTTCCCAAAGAAATGACCTACTGTGTTTATAGCCTTAAGGTGAATAGAAACATTAGATTTTGTGGTTTTGCCGAGTCGCTTTGGCAGCAATTTTCATATTTTTAACTGACTCTACCAGAACTTCAAATCGAGGTCATGAAATAGACTGGATACAAGGACGTAATATAATGGAAAGGGGAAAAAAGACGAAATATTTATTTTCAATGATGCTAAAGACGGGAATCTTGTTTATGATCTGAATGCAAATGAAATCTCTTTGTTTCACACAGAGAAAATATTTAAGACAGTGGTGACGATTTGCTGCACAGGGAGCTGAACCTAATTTACTAAAGTTCCTGATCACGCGGGCATTCAGGAGGCTTAGGGGGCGTAGTCCTCGTTTAAATTTTAGACGAAGTTTAGGGAGGTATAGCCCAACTTAAAAGGGGGGGGGGGAAGGTTTGCCTGAACCAAATTCTAATTTAAATCATTTGTTGGGAATACCTCTTATGTGACCTTTTAAGTGTTTCCCTGTTTCTGAGCAGAAACATAGCCTCTTGTGACAAGTGATTACAGTTGGATGTGATATTTGAAATTAATAGTTACAGACTGGTGATAATTACAGATTATCTTACAGTGCACTTTGTTGTGCACCAGGTGCGATTATTACCTGCGCTTTGTTCATATTTAAAAAAATCATAAGAAAATAATACTCCAAAAGGATCCAAAAAATCCAAATATTTAGCTCATATGCTGTCAAAGCATAATTTTGTTGAGTGAGTGGCGGTTTTGGAATATTTTCTTGCCTAGTTCTTTTTATTGTCAGAGTCAATGAATAAATAATATGCTTTTGGCAAGTAATTATGTTCAGTAACAATCAACGGGCCGAGGAAGCTTAGAGCAACTGGAACAGATGATCGATGGTGGTTTGATTGTAAAAATATTGTTGGGAAAGATACCTCTGCGTGTGGATACGTAAAAAGAAGAGGTTATGCATCTTTTCACAAGGTTCAGATCATAGACGCATTAATCGACAAGGAATACCAAGAAAAGACAGTAATGAGGGTACGAAACAGCTTGAAATACTTATGAATAGCAAATAGCCTGATATAGAAAATCCACCGTAATTAGGTGTTTTATTAAGCTTTGTGAAAGGTTCTTTGTTTCAATAAAAGGAATTATTACGTCATGCATGAAATTTATTGTAGACTCCATGGAGGCGGTAACGATAATTGCTCATTTTCTTACTAAAGTAATTTTAAACACCATCAATCGGTTCTGCTGAAGCAGGAAGAGGACTCCTGCAAATGAATTTTATTTGCTTGTATCTTCATACTTTTGTAACCGTTTCATAAATCCAAACGTCTTTTGCTTGACTTTTTTTTAGTTTAGACTACACCATTTAAATTCTTGTAAAGTTTTTCATCAGCTGTCATTATTGAGGTCAGTGCAACACAGGTTATTTTACAAAGTGTTGCTTATTTCTAAATATTCACTACACACAAGTCCTTTAGAGAAACTGTCTAAAGGTGAAGGTGGTCAAGAACACGGTACTCCTGACTCAAAACAGAGCTCTCCTTCCTAATGTTTTAGGACGACACCTCAGTTTCTAACTAAAACCATACTGAAGCAGGTAATGGAATGCAAGAGGGAAGTCAAGAGTAATTGGTATTTCATATTCTTTAAGAATATGACAGAATACGACAGGGTTGAAATACGTGTAACATTCCAATGTTGGGTGTTCAAGCCAAAACGTACCATGTGAATACATGGCATTGAATGAGGACTATAGGGCGTGGCGTGTTGGCCGACTTGCTCCCCATACTTTTCCATATTTAGATCAAGCACACAATTAAATTCTTAATTTCATAACAAAGGGTTACTTGTTAAAAGTCAAGTGACTCAGGGAAAAGAATTCTTCTGTCTATACCCAGAATGGAATAGAAATTAGGAAGTTCCAATGATATATTTTGGATTGATGAAATCAATTTGATTTAAGTTGGAGCATGGTTTTGTGATCAACCTTTGCGTTTTGAGTTTTGGGCAGAATACGGCTGCTACAAAGAACTAAACTGAGGAACAAAGCATAAAACGTGGTCCTATTTCTACAGAAAAAAATCTGCATCTTTGCACTTGGAAACAGAATGTTCCAGTTGACTCGTCACCCGTGAAAAATGCGTTTTATCTTTGTGGTATCATCAATAGCAATTACGGGAGCAAATTTTTAATGTTTTTACCATTTGTGTACTAAATCTTCTTCGGGAACTTCATGGACCTAACAAATCTGGCAGCTGTGTGTGCCCTTATAATCCAAACGTTCTTAAAAACCAAGCCTACGACCGTCTTAATCTGTGGTTTTTCTTCCTACCTTTTGTTCAAACGGGAAAGGGGAAAAGATTATTACCATCATACTGACTTGGGATTAACGTAGCACTCGTCTTTCCTTTAAGGACCGGTCACTTCTTTGGTAGTGCATCAGTATAATAATTAAAAGACTCTTAACTGCAGGCATTGGTTTGTAGGGAATTTCTATCGGGGGTGCTCAATAAACAAGCAATAAACAAGCATTTGCTGTGGGCATTGAACGGTTAGGTTTCTATCTATAGTTAGGTAACTATCTATAGTTGGTAGCCGAGGGTGGTCGGATAAAAATGGCTTATGGGATCATGTTGGCCTGAATGCTTCCTTGAAAAATGCCAGACCCATTTCAACACCTCTCCCTTTTTGCGAGATGGAAAAAGCAAACTTTCATAGCTCCCTGAACTATGTTATTGGAAATTTCAAAATGCAGCACTTGTGCTGATGTAGTTGTTGGATCGTTGGTTAATTTGCTGCCCCTGGTAAGGTCAAAATGCCGTGACAGCAGTTTTTTCACGATATCCTTCGAATTCATGGTTGAATTCATCACCTCGAGGGA
Source organism: Morbakka virulenta (assembly GCA_003991215.1). Classification (NCBI taxonomy): domain Eukaryota; kingdom Metazoa; phylum Cnidaria; class Cubozoa; order Carybdeida; family Carukiidae; genus Morbakka; species Morbakka virulenta. The sequence goes on along the minus strand of RDPX01000134.1, from coordinate 1,901,460 downwards.
TATTAGATACACTGCACAGTAAAAATATGCCAGCCTTCTGTAGACCTTGGGAGGCTTCTGATGAATTATTAGGAGCTAGAAATGACCTAACTACGACCTGGAACATTGCAACACGCAAATGAAAAGTGTGGGATTTTGAAAAAAAAAATTGTCGTGCCAAACCGCCCATAAAAATAGCCAAGTGATTAACAAAATAAGGAACTAAGCAGATTTTAAGTGTAAAGTATTTGGAGGAAAAAGCCGATCCAAAAGACACCTTTAGCTGAAAGTGCAACAAATTAACCTGAAGTAAAAATAGGGATTGTGGAAGCAGGTAATATAATAAAATCTGGTATGAAACCAGGAGACGCCAGAAAAGCCAGATTGTCATCAGCTAAAAGCTAGGTCGTTTAGGATACCTAAATATGGAAATATGGGTCTGGAATATGAAACAAAATAAAGAAGGTGGAGAAAACAATAGGAGTTAAATACACAATTAACTCACAAGTGAGTTACTTTAGAGGCCTTTTATGACAAAAAGATGATGAACTTGTGCAATAATGGCAAAATTCGTCAACACGAAATAAGCATTTAAAAACTTTCGTAGAAGACGTGAAATTTTATCAGGGATTCTTCATGTCCCCAGATTTACTAACAGAAAGCAAAGCTGTGGATGATCCTCAAGGCGTCATACTGTTTGTGGTGGTCATTATTTTGTAGGCACTGTCGCTTGCTTAACATTGCTGCTTTCTAATGTGAATGAATTACGGAATGGAATGGAAAACCTGAAGCAGTCGCAAATTTCAATCCAACCTGGTTCTCAAAACCGATTTTTGATGTCTTAAGACACGCTCCTCTATTTCCTGATGATCCTCTCACAGCCACAAGGAGAAAAAACAAACAAAACACTTTTCAGATTATACAAAAGAATACAATAAGCACATTTTTTCCAGTTAAGACCCAAACCCTTAAATCAAGCATTCTATTTTTCAAGCACCACTATACAAGTAAGAAGTTAACAATTCAAAAATTGAATCCACCATAAGTTTTCCTTGCTTTTGTGCTGCTGTTACTAAAAGCCATAATTACATATTTTCAGGAACAACATATGTATGAAGAGTCAGATAACCTCTTAGTACACTACGCATATTGTATTCAATAATGATATTCACCGTACTTTTTCCAGTTAAACGACATCCTAATACAAATTAAATAAATAAACTCAAGGTAAAATCTTGCCTTATCAAAATAGAAGAAGCGACGAAAAGGCTATATAACTAAAAGAAAGCTCCAGTTTAGCGTAAAAGGCAAACGTTTGAGCGAATCAGACCAATTAACTATTTATAGCACTTCAAAAATAATTTATTTTCTCTTACAAAAAATGGTAAAGACACAATCCGATAAAAAAAATAAATAAAAACATCCTCTCACAGCCCAAAACCCCAAAACTGCCTCATCTGTAATGGAAAGCAGGAATGATAGATTCGAAGTGTAAATCAGTAGTGATAAAAATAATTAATCACATGGATAGAATTATTAACAATTTAGGGTGAAAATATATTTAGTATGGCTTAATTGGTAATTAGTGTGAGTACAAATCCTAGTAACCATTGCTTGCCACGATCATGGACTATGGCGGACACTATGGCGGAAACAATGGTGGGTATGGTGATGGAAATGATGCTGGAAATGATGCTGGAAATAATGATGGAAACGATTATGATGATGGAAATGATGGTGGAATTGATTGTGGTTTACGATGATCAACAGTGTTCTATAACTACAGCTGCAGAAACATCCTACAGCAGTAGTACTTACCAAGAAAGATAGAAGACATTTTATTTATTGTAGTTTTGTTATCTTGACGGGTAAATGATAACAACGTAAGCAACTTTTTCGTGCAACAGTAAGAATTTTCTTGGCGAGATCTTAAAGAACGTCGTCTCTTAGCAAAAACGTAAGAATTTTAACTCGCTAAAAAAAGTTACCAAATAATCAATAAAATATAAAATATGCAAATATACTGCAAATATTAAAACAATTAAAGGCTTCTTTGCGTACCAACGTGTACCCCATGAAGAAAAGAAAATACCAAACACCAACTCATTTAAGAGCTAGTTTTTTTCTCGTGCAAAAGTTGACCGATGAAATAAAAAGCATTGCTGTCTTGTCAAATAATACCAAAACTAAAGTATAAAATAATAAAAAAATATCATCACAATAAAAATTATTACAATAAAACAAATATCAGAATAATAAAAGTACCACATTAAATGGGGAATGGCACCAAAACGGCATTCTGTTTGAGTTCTAGTGTCGTTTAAAAAATCGTAACTATGAATGGTTAATATCCACGACAATGTAACAAGTGACAAAAGACAATGATTTCATAAATTAAAGGGGTGTCCTAGCCACCGAAAGTAATTCAGACCTACGACTTTAATAATCCCCACTTAATTTTTGTAAAGCGAATTCAATGGTGTTACCATAACCACTGGCTAGTAGTATAGTAAGTTTTCATAACAGCAAGCACAGGAATCCTTTTATTACAACTCGTGTCCACCGAAAGAAGGAAAGCAACTTGACAAGTAAAAAGTAAATAAATTATTCTTCACACGAAAACTGAAACAACAGCGAGTTGTTATAATTCTCATCTTACATTCTTTAACTCAAGTAACTAGGCAAGTCCAAAGAGGGTGGCAAAAATATGTGTAGCAATCCCTAACTGATTGTGGCAACATAAGTACTTCTCCAGATCAAGAATTTTGAAAAACAAAAACAAGATTTTGAATACGGTCAGCCTATTACTCACAACCTACTCTGAATATTACTTAGAAAGGGTATTTCTAGCATATGTCAGATTACAATTTACTTTTAATATTTTATGTAAAGACAGACATCATACATTTGGCTACGCATTATTCATAAATACCCCAGCTTGTCATCTTTTTGTGAAGATTTTGAGCTACCAGCGCTACACACTTCCACTAATTACTTTAACTTTTTGTTCAAACCAAACAACGAACAAAGAACGCCTTTGAGCTGAAGTTTAGCTGGCACAACGGACCCTTGGTAATAGGACTACATGATAGTACAAGCACAGCCCCCTGTTCCCCTTCCACCTTCTCCCGAAGGAGGCTTAACATTTGTATCAAATCTTGTACGCACGTTACCGGGAGGCTGGTACAAGGCTACCACAAACTGCTGCCCACCTGAACCGACAGCTTTACCAGCACCAAACGTTTTGCTTCCTGCCCAAACCATTTGTGTAAAACTACCTAAAATAAAAAAATGCGCTAAAATTAATTATATTGACACAATCAAAACTGGGCACAGTTCTGTGTAACGTCAATGTAATGCTGCCAGTAGAACAAGTACCTACACACTTCACTGCATTTTCTCTTGTTTTAACATTACTACGTACATAGCATTTCAATAACCTGGAGATCAGACAGGTGAGAATACTTTATTAGGGTCTGTGTACTTGTGGGAAACGTACTTGGATACAACAAGTGCGATTACAAAAAATTGTGGTCCTAATAGAGCATTATCTACTGCGACAAGCACAAGTTTATAATGTCCAACGTTGTCCAATAATCCAATAAAATAACAAAGTAACTAAGCATAAAAGAGGTCATTCTAGTGTATTTATTTCTACCATTCCCTACAAGAACTTCTGAATGTAGCATGTTATGTGCAATAATTAATAGCGTAATAAAAAAAATATATAAAAAAACATCTTCACCACCCAAAAATATTTTGACTTGCGGGAAATATGGTTGACATTTTTATCACAGTATTAATATCACGTTTAATTTGTGCCATTGACGTCCTACCGCCATTGACGTGCACATGTTACTGTTGTCTACACTACCTATTGGTATTTTCATATTTATTGTTTCCTACAAAAAAACATACATGTCTTATCACAATACCAAAAATTAGAATAACATACAAAAAGAGGTCTAAATAATAGCTATTGCATCACATCACAAGACCACTGATCACTGTTACAAAACGTGGCGCGGTCTTGTTAATTGCCAGGGCAAGCTGAAATGTCATTAAAAGTCAGATACGAAAGCAGCATAGACGATATGCCCCAGAACGGTGATTTCAAAATAAAAGGTTAACATATTTCTTTAGATCTGAAATGTGTACGTGGGTTTTCTATAGTGCTTTAGTAATCTTGGTCGAAACATATCCGTGAAGTGATAAGTTGTCGAATTAAAAATAGGAAATTTTTTACTCAAGATTTTGGTTGTGGGTGTTTAAGTTCTACAGTATCTTTAGAAAAAACACATGAAAGCAAACATTAAAATTTCTTTGTTGTGATCTTAATGAAACGTAGTTGTTTGTTACTTAAAGCTGCGGCTACGGTCAAATGGATTAGTCTACAGAATAATAACAGAAAAACCGAAAGTCACTAAGTACAGTGACGCTGAAAAAGTCTACTTCTTTTCAACGAAAAGCTATTGGTGAAACATGCTGTATCAGAAATACCATGTTACTATGGTATGTTCTGGTTTTCTATCTCAAACAGATTTGCTATTATGAAAAATGCCTATCTAATCCAGTGCCGATTGCCGAGACAGAAAAATAAAAATTAATACTGTATTAAAGCGGACTGTCCTGTAACCTGGTATGCTATTTTAACAATAATCGAGCTTATTTGACGACAGGAAAACACTTCTGTGCCTTAAAAACTGCAACGTATAGAAAAAATCCAGATACATCACCAAAATCACTTATTTTCAATTAATTTTACTTAGTTGGCAGTAACCGACTGCTGTCGAAAAAAATAGCGTCATGCAATCAGTAAAAGTTAACAGTGTCTGGATACTCTCCGAAAATTCAATTCTTTTCGTTATAAACGCTGCCGAACATTTTAAGTTCTTCTCGAAAAATCTACTCACTGTTTTCTACAGCCCATGACGTAAAATTAAAAAGCAAGTAATTATAAAAATGCAAAATGGGCATTTAAGAAGACATATATGTTGTTAAAAATTATTTGGCAGTTCCAGTTTTTACTGCCAGAAAGAAATACTATTTGTACTGAGCTTGTTTTAATGCAGACAAGAATTTGTGCAATATTCTACACAGGGAGCATTTATAAAACAGCGAAAAAAAGGGAAATGAAAATAATTAATGTGAAAAACCCACCTAAGACGATGCATACTCTACAACGAGATTTAAAAGCAAAGAAAATAAGATCACCTGTGCTAGAACTAAATCCTGGCGAGTTGTAACTATAGTTTTTTCCCTCTTCATACCACATGGACGACACCTTTTCCCCAGTCAACTCTCCACCTGTCATGGCAGCCATATTTTGTCCCACATCGTCCATCTGAACGGCCCGTAGAGTGTTGGTGCGCGCAGCTTCTTGTGCAGCCCGTTGCGCTTCGTTTGCAAGCTTTGATGACCACTTAAGCTTTGGTGTTGAATGCATGCTTCTGTATTTGTTGTGCGATTTTAAAATATCCGTCTTAAACTGACCCGATTCTGTTCAGAACAAAGCAAACACACCGACATATATTTAAATATTATATGTTACTGTAACCTTTGTTGATGGCGAAATAAATCAAAATACTATGAACTTTATTAAAAGTTGAAAATGAAATGAAAATTATAAATTACTGTTAGGAAGTGCTTATAAATCGTCCAAAATACTTCAAACAACAATCAAAAACATTCCCAGGTTACCAACAAACCCTTTGATCAGCCCTATGTTTGAACTAAGTACAAAATGGACAAAAATACTGTTGTAAATTTTGAATCCTGCAAGGTGATACTCAATAACTCTTAAACGTACCTGAACGTTGAACAGCTGCTGCAATACAATACGTTGTTTGTATAGTGTTGTTTTGGCGTGTATGCCATCTTTTGCGGAACATTGAAGTCAAATTGAATTTGGTCACTTCAATATTTTAATATTTTTAGAAGTCTCTGTTAGTTTGGGTATGATAAGATTAAATTGGCAAAACCTGGTCGAAGAAGATATGTATCCTTGAGGTTACATCAGTAAATCTTCCTGGAATAAACAGTTAAAACTGGAAACAATTTATGGGTCACATTCTACGCGGAAAAAAGGGTTTCCAGTGAAGCTGCATAAACCCAATAAAATGATGTTGATGATATTGATGACGATGAAAATAATGATGATAAAAGGTTACCTTGATGCATCCACAATATTATCAGTATTATGAAAATGTTACTTCTACTTAGCGCCGTGGCGATGGGTGTTTGTGGCGAGGTGTGACACCCCCAGCATTTATATCAGTCAGCAAATTACATTTTTCGATGAGATAATTTTGTGAAATGGCGCTGAGCAGCGGGTAAAAGGTCTTGCGTTTATCATTAAGACAGAGCTGAGTTCGTAATCAAGCTTAAGTTGTGTTTTAATTGGCGCAATTATCACAAGTCATTCAAATCAGGTGTGAGTGTACAGACACATCGAATATCTTCTTTTCCAGCGTAGAGCACAGTACCAGAATATGTGCATATTTAAGCAGACCATTCATTGTGATGAGAAGAAAAATAAATGATCGATTTAACGCCATTTGCTTCTATGGTAACTGACAGAGAACGATTTTCATTCTCTTATTCGGCAAACCGTGCTCCTCCAGACGTAGTGCCTAGACATAGCACTGCTTCTACTCATAACTATCCAAACAATTCGCACTTCCAAATGGTTCAGTAATCTATTTGGTTATTGGTCAATTTTGATAGCAATTTATGCTTTTCACCATTCGGGATACTGGCTGCAAAAATATTACCTCACAAGTATGTTTTAAACTTTAACTAAAAAAATCCTTTGCTGGTCCTCCCACACCTCAAGCAGAGCTAGTTTGATATAAGTAAATCTAACAAAAGCTGAGAAAACTTGCATGAACTTTTAACATTAAGAAACATTGCATTACCGTTAACGCCGAACTGAAGCAACAATATTACTCCACGTTTATTATGCGTGCTTGATTCCAAGGCCAGCGTTAATGATTGGATATTCAAAAATAATAACATTAAGCATTAAGCTGTTTTCAAAACAATCTGCAGCTATATAACTGAGAGCATGGAGGTTCTCACCAAACACATGAATCCTAAACACCTTCAATTACAGTAAATGTCTCTCTGTGTGTCTAAAAAAGGTCAAGCATGGAATACGTATAAGTTACAGGTAGCCACTGCACTAAAAAAAATTGTACGATTGCAGTGAAGCCCAGTCAAGCCCTAGCTCTTGTTTCAGCTTTTAAAATAATAGTGAAAGCGGTATCTAGGTATCAGTGTAAGTAAGGTTATCACAAACCAACATTTTGTTTAATATTTGAGTGTTACCCAAATGGACCACAAAAGCTATAGAACTGCATTAGAGTCATAGCAGGTCACAGTGATAAATGAGGTGTGGCAAGGTTTGCTGGGATCGGGGCTTTTAATTCGACATTTTATTGTTACGTGTCAAGGTGAACCCACAGACGGGGGATGGAGTGTTGGTGTGTTTGTGTGTGTGGGGGGGGGGGATGGCAGTAAAATTTCATTAAACTCTGAATTGATGAAAGGTTTGGGAAAAAATTCAGTGAATCCAGTGGTGTCATAACCATAAACCAAAATTTTATCATTTTTATGATATCCGAACCGATAGACAAAACGACCGAAAGAGTTGCATGGACAATTTGACGGTCCCATACGATATGTTCTGCGTATAAACAACAGAAGAATAACTCATGAGTGTCCAAACGACCAAAACTTAAATTCTGTTTTTATCTCTTGTTGGGCAATGAATAAGGAGTAAACTGACGGCACACTTAGAATGGACCAAATTTTGGTACATTTAGTCTGGATAACGGGATACCAACATTTTGTTGTTAGTAAAAAGTATCTAAGCCACGTGATCAAAAACACCAAATTTTTGGTACTCTGCTCTACCGGGCAAAAAAAGAGGTGGAGTTTTTAAAAACTTTAGTCGGCCTAAATATTTCTAAAACGTAAGAGAAATAGTAATTAAGTGCTATTCTTACTCTGTGGTTTTGCTGGCTTTTCTCCCACCACTACAGTAACTTCCCGGAATCCACCTGCACCCCTGCCACTTCTTTCAGCTCTCGACGTAGCAGTTGACTTTTTCTTCGACTCTTTGGGCGCTTTACCAGGCTTTGTTCCTGCCCTTTTGACGTTATCCGGAAAATCACCTATCATATTTCCTGGTGGAAAGTATCTTGCAACGACAAACTGCATTCCGTTTGCAGATGTTGCCTTACCAACACCAAGCTCACGGGAACCACTCCATACGACCTGTGTAAAATGTCCTGTACGGGAACTGAATCCAGGATTCGAAAAATTATAATCTTTAATTTCTTCGTACCACATATCGGTTGCTTTTCTTCCAGTAAGCTCCTGGCCTTCAGGAAAAATTTGAATTCTAATTAAGAAGAACCTTAGCTAAACCACCAAAACACAACACATGCTAATATAGATATGTCATGAGTCATATACGTATGTTCTTGTTCTTCAGTTCATCTGAATTTTATATGGCCTGCAAAAGGAGTCGTTTAAATTTTGAAATAACTTTTTAACCTTTCGTTTACTTGTATCTTCTAGTGTTTTCTTTTTTGGACCTAACTTTGTATCATCTTACATATTTATAGTTTCGTAACTTTCCGCCATCTCAACAATTCATACTTACTTCAACAAACAATCATAAACAGATCCGTTTTATTAAGTGAACAGGCTTAATACTTACGGAAGTTCAAATATAAATGCGATTTGGTTATTAGACAATCTAGACAATGCCTCTTCCATGTTTTCTAAGTAAAACCAGGTCAGCAGTAGACAAGAAGGGTGATAAATTTTGTCAAAAATTATCGGAGGCAACGTTTATCAAAATGGTCTTAAGGTCTTAACTATGTCCTTGACTGTGTCATGGAATTAGTAAACAATTACATAAAGCAAATGACATAAGCAGCCAAACATTTACGTCTCCTTTTACGCAACAGCCTTGGTTTGCAGAGGAAGACGTGTTGGCTATAAGGAAGGGGGAACAAAATAGACCCCGTGTAAAAATCTTTTGAAGTACTTGTTTTGGTGAGTTTACCTTAACAACTACCTTTTGATTAAATTAGAAATAAAGGTACAGTAGTTTGTCACATAATTTCATCCTACTGGGTTCTGACAGGGTCCATGTTCCTAACGGCAATAAATAAGCGACATTTACAATCATATCGACAAGTGAGAATTGCTAGTGATACAAGATTTTTAAAAACTTTATTTCATACACAAAATTACGAAAATACTCAAAATTTACTAACAATACATTGTATTGCTTCACAAGTTTCATTAACAATTAGCAGGAAACAAACTGCAAAAAAATGGCTTAGTTATTCCAGGAACAAATACACCTTTTACGCATTCAAAATGGAAGTAAAAGATGTTAGAAGATGAACCTAAAACACATGTTTTACAAAATTATGTATCCAATTCGTATGCTTATCACAGGAGTCGTAGGGCTTAATGAAGCAGAGGATTTAAATAGCATATTTACTATTTATTTCATATTAACATATATAAATAAATAAAAAATAAATAATTCTAATTTACTGATTATTTTAACCGTAATCATTTTGATATGCACTGGATCTTTTATACAGACTAATTCTGTAAACATAAATCTACAATAGAGATATTAATTTACCGATTTTGTTGCTGTCCTTTGAAAAGGTATGTTGTATATAATTATTACGTTCTTTTAGCGCACACTAATGAAAATACTAAGCATTTTTACATTATTTTTTGCTTCCTTTTATTTTCACCTTACTAAGAATTAGGGAAAGCTTATAAATTAAAATTTTTTTTCTTTTGGTTTCTTCAGTTAGGGCATTGATTTGTTAATCGGAAAATTGGATTTTAGTTAATACCACGGCAATACTTACTCCTAGTAGTACTAATAGTATTGACTTGGTTATTCTATTTGTCAGGGCATCTTGCCTAATGAACTCTAAAAATAACTACTTTGTGCCTTGTGCACAAAAATGTATGCACTTGGGATTACACATACAGTGTATTATCTACCACGAAAACTTAAGGCGGAAAGCAACTGCATGATGTCCTGTCTTTAAACTATTCTTTGTTTGCCTTAGTGGGAAGTAACCGGCAATAATACACCCTCTTTTATATTTAGGTGTAAAACAACCCCCTAACTTATGATATTAAAGAAAAAGATAAAGCATATTACCTTTCATACATGCTATGTTTTCTCCTTCTTCTTTCTGACTGGCATGCATCATTACTCCTTTTTTTGCTAATTGATTTGCCCAATTCTGTGCATTTGATGCTAACTTTGACGACCATTTAAGAGTGGGTGCGCCATGTTTTCCTCTGTACTCATTGTGAGCACTCAAGGCTTCGTTCTTAAGTTTTGATCCCATACCAGAAAACAATCGTTCTGCATAAACAAATTTAAAATGAGAGAACTGAATTTCAAATATCATGTAGTAAAAGCAAGAAAAACCTGGCGAAAAAGTTATCCTTTCCCTCCTTTTAAGTAAATATTTTTAAACAAGTGTATAAAAAAATAGATAAATATCTACTCATCAATTCAACTATTCATCCAGCTACCCATCCATCCATCCATCCATCCATATATTTATTAACCAATCTGTTTATTAATCCATCTACCTCTATTTATATCTATATATCTATAAGATAATGACTTTAATGAAATTATCAAGTTTATACATGAATGCAGCCACAGATCGTTCGTGCAAGCTCAGGCACGTTTACTGGGTCTTATCATCTCACTCCTAAAAACCACAAAAAGCTATTTCCACCATGAGTTTCTGTAGTATTACTATTACATAAATTTTAATGGAATTGCCGTTAGGATAAAGCTTTTTTTCTGTACAACCGAGTTCATTTGGGGATAAATTCCAGATGCAAGGCAGATACCTCTCTAGTGAAATTTATGATTGCTTATTTATGCATGTACCCCTTGGCTCAGTCTTGCTCTTGCAGTGACTCTTCAATAACTGAAAGAGGGTTTCTTCCTTGGTCATAAAAAGCTTGTAAATTTACAGCCAGCAAAATGAGATGTCTTGATTTAAAAGGTAACTGACAGGTCACCATTCTTCAATTTTGTTATTTAAGGTTTCCAGTGTTTCACCCAATTATCACAAAAATAATTCCTAGTCGTTACTGCTGATTGAATTTCTTATAAAATCTATGAGAAAATACCTATAACTTGAGGAAATGTTATTTATACAAGTCTTATCAAATGTTAAAGACGTCAAATTTATACTGACATCTACTATTATTACTATTTTATTACTATCACCATGATTAAAATAATTGCTTTTATAATCATCATTGCTATTATAATCCCTACTATTATTTTCATCACTATTATTAGCAGTATTATTATTGCTATTTACTATGAACACCGGTCAGTTTCCGGGTACTAAATACTGCTACATCTCAGTCCCTTACCACGACTCAGCGACGTAGCGTCTTCCTCAGAATGTGCATGCTTCCCAGGAGTGCTGCTATCTGTATGCTTCCCCCGATGTTAGGGATTTCAGGTACCTCGTGACAAAGTACATAATTCCAAGTATCCAACTAAAGTAGGTACATCCTTAACAGAAATGATATGAATTCTTTCTATTTTAAAGCTAAAGTTTAGATGTTTTTCGATCTTCTGCAGTAACTACGTATTGGTCTGCAGGGATAGCGATATCACTAAGTTACCAGACATTCTGAGTTCTGGGTAGAGGATAATGGTCATACCTTTTCTCACAACATTCGATCCAGTGCTTTTTGCAACAACCCGTGTCTCTATTTCAATGTCCTTCAGTTTATTCTTTGGTTTCTTTGGTGTTGTCCCAAGCGTTCCTATGACCATTGGAATGACAGTCACTCTCATGTTCCATAACTTCTCTCGTGCAAGGTCTTGATATTTCTCAATCTTTTCTATCTCCTTGGACTTTACTCTGGTATTATAAGGAAAAGCTAAGTCTATGATTTTGGTAGATTTCGTTTCTCTGTTTATCACAACCATAACAGGACGTACAGCTTCAACCAAATGATCAGTCTGGATGTTAAAATTCTACAACATCTTACCTCTTTCATTATCTTTTACTGGTTCTAACTGATGTTTGAGCCACTTTGGCTTTACTTCAATCCCAATTTTACGACAAATTTCCTAATGGATTCTCTTTCCAACCCAATCATTTTGACGTTTGTACTCTATTTGAGCCAACTTACTGCATTCACTCGTGATATGACTCATTCTGTTATGTACCTGATCACACATTCTCATTTACATTCTTCATGAGTTTTGTCGATCTTTGCTTTGAAGATATTGGAGCGTATTGCTTGTTCCTGTGCAGCCACTATAATTAATAACCTCATCTACAACAACTCTTGGGGGTACGTAAACCGTGTGCTGCAACAGAGCTCTACAATACTTCCAACCTTCTCTAAAGTCTGTTGCACCGAATTCTCTTCAAAAATACTTTCACCGAAAATTCCTAACAAACACTTTACAATTCCATCATGGGTACCGTCCTTTAACGAACCCAATAACCCTTTCAACAGTGATCCTCCATCATATCAAAAAATCAAATCAGTTATTCGTCGTTTGAAGTCATCTTCCTCACCATATTCAGCAGATAAAATATCTATAATTTGTCCTATCTGCGGACTTTCTCACAGAAATAACTAAAATCATATGGATTTCTGGCGAAGTTTCTCATGAATGGAAAAAGGCCCCCTACTAAGAAGGGTAACACCGATGACCCTTTTAACTTTTGACCAATTACTCTCAAAACCGTTCCATTAAAAGTTCTCACATCCTGTTTGCGTGACCCAGTGTTTCAATAGTTGAAGGATAATAACTTCGTTGAACACCAGACTCAAATAGGCTTCACTTCTATGATCTCGGGTACATTAAAACACACTGCATTGATGGCACATGTAATAAAGAAGGCTCGCGTTAATCAAAGCTCCCTGGTCATTACTCTTTCAGACCTAAAAATGCTTTTGGTGAAGTTCACCAAAAGCATTATAACATCTGTTCTGGATCACAAGCACATTCCTGGCATTCTTTGATCATTCTTTAATCACCAGTCTTTACACTGAATTAACAACAACATTTATCACTGATCATTTTACAACTGAAGCCAAAATAGTCTGTCGTGGGCTTTTGCAAGGTGATTATTGTCCTCAGTCCACTATTCTTTAATATGTTTTAACACATTTATTCAATATATTAGGGCTGGAAAATTCAATCAACTTGGTTTTTCACCTCGCGATACGAACGACCGCATGTTCAATCCTGTACATTGGTTTCAGTTTGCAGATGACGCTGCGGTCATTACAAGTGAGGGGAGAGAGAACCAGCTTCTTTTGAACTGTTTTGCTCGATGGTGTCAATGACCCAACATGATCAAAAGGGTTGATAAATGTGCCACATTCGGTGTCAAAAGACTAACAAGATCTCTTCAATTTCAATCCAAGCTTTTTGTTAATAATGAAACGGTACCTCCTGTAGCCATGTGAGATGACTTTAAGAATCTCGGACGTTACTATGACTTTGAAATGACCAACCAGTCTCAAAAATCCAAGCTTCTGTCTGTTGTACTAGATTTTCTTAAATAGATTCTTTACCTACCCAGCCAAACCACCAACTGTGCCTCTATAGTGAATTTGCACTCCCAAAGGTTTCCTCACACCTTACTATTTCAAATGTTTCTAAAACTTGGGTGGCAGAATATCTCGACAACCTGGTCTCTTAATAATTACAGCAGTGGCTTGATCTGCCTAAAGTCCCACTCTTAGCTCTGTTATTCTTTCCAAAAATCAATTTGGACTCAACTTACAGCTACCTACCACAAAACGTCTACAGTGCCAAATTGTCACCCGTAACGCTCTGAAGTTGTCACAAAATGATAATATCCGAACATTGTGGAAAAACACAAGGAATAGTACCAATATACATGATATTTATAGAAATACAAAAGACGTTTTGAAAGCTGTGCAGACTGAACACAAGGAGCGTTCACAAAGTCATCTTACTTTTCCAGGTACCATTCTCTCATTGCTGTTTGCCAACGCAACTTTAAAATACAAGTTTTGGTCTGAAGTTCAAAGTAAGATACCCAAAAATTTCTTCATCTTTACCATTCGTTATTTAAGTAACACCATTGCAACTCGTAAAAATCTATCCAAATGGAACCTCAGTCTATAGTCTTCTTGCTCTTCGTGCTCTGAACCAAAACCCTTATTCATGTTGTCACCGGCTGGTATCCTCAGGAAGGTCGATATACTTGGTGACACAACTCAGCATTGCAGTTTTTAGCAGGAGCTCTCAAATCTCTTTAAGGTTGGTATATGTGGATTCTTATCGCCATGCATTATAACTGAAGATGCCTTGTGGCCTGATTTGCTCTTAGTTACCACATAGAAACAGTTATACATACTTGAATTGACGGTGGGCTATGAAACAAAGCGGGCTAAAAATGATTCTCGCAAATATGAAAAATATCGTTCTTTGATTCGTGATTAACATTCCAGCTTTTCGAAAGTAGCTTGGTAAATCTTCCCATTAGCTCTTTAGGTATATTCGGTCAATCTTGTGTTACTTTCAATGAAGTATGCAACGCTTTGAACATCGACAACAAACACGAGCGCTTTCTTTCAACCAAACTTTTTAATATAATCATATAATCTTCTTCTTCTGTCGTAGAAACCAACCATGGACCAACCCTGAACTATTGTCGTTTTATTACTTTTGTCAGTAGAATATGTAATTTTCTTTAAGAGGCGAGCCAAATGCAAACTACCTTGATTAGTGAGGCTTGTAACTGTTTTTGTGTTCGGAGGAAAAATTAAAGTTTCCATTATTATTTTTATCAAGTAGACATCCACAGTCAGATAGATCTGTGGAGCGTAGGCGAGGCGCAATGGAGACAATTGCAAGGCGAATGCAAAATGGTTTCCAGCAAGGAATAGAAGTAATTCATTTTCTGTTCAGACAATTGACTTGTGCGTTTGTTATAGTAGTGCTTGCATACCGATAATTGTATTGTTGATTAAGAAAGTGCCCATCTCCTCCACTCACCTTCCGCTTCCGGCCGCGCAATGTTTTTGGTAGATATTTTGTTCCTTATGCCATTTAGTAGTGCCTATCTCCTCCCCTCTCCTTCTGACCTGTTTCTATTAGTTTTGCATTCTTTATTTAGTGTCCAACCCTGTTTTAATGGTAGTCCTTAAACTTTGAGCAGATATCAATTCACGGCCACTCACTGCTGTGGCTTTCAGCTTAGCTCCAATTTAACTCTTTTCATTGCATGCTTTTCCCTTGATTGTTGGGGAGGCAAGTAGTCCATTAATAGTCGAGTTTAAGTAACATAAATTTTTTCCAGGTGGGTTAAGGAACCTTTGGCCATGGAATGTTGTCTTGCCAGGCATGGCTATTTGTACATCACTGTAGCTTTTCTGTGTGCCAAGTGTTTTTTCCAACATACAATTATTATTGTTATATTCTGTTTGTTTCCTTGAACGCCCTTGAGACAAGGATTCCAAAAAGGTATGACACTTATAGGTGGAGCTACATACATTGAAGGCTTCCTCTATTTTCTGCTCTTGGATACACACCAGTTAGCGGTTCCGTAATACGCTACTATACCGTATTCATTTTCTCGACTCGTCTACGCCTCGTCTACTTATTACCAGTAGTATGTATTAGATTTTACCAATAAGTATGTAAAAGAAAAAAAGTAAAGTTTGAAATCATAATTATATTTATCTTTATCACCATTTTCCCAGACATGCTGATGAAGGGGCCATTGTACTACCTCGACGTTAACATTTGTTTTATCCATTTAACACTGCTTTAACTGTATGCTGATAACGTACTTCAAACGTTAACAGAATATTTGTAAAATAAAACATCTGTATTTTCTTTACTTATTTTTACTAGTTCTAGTGTATGCTACTATAAAAAAAATTCAGAAATTCGCTGTGAATTTGCAAAGAAGATTAAAAGTTTCTGATACTAAAAAAATTTGAATTCAAGTGAAATTATTGAAGTGTAACAGTGGCATGGACTCATCATCTGTAGAGAGAACCAATGATAAAGTCAACCCGCTGAATACAACACGCGATCCTATTAACAAAATCTACCTTTTAAATAACAATGCATGATCCAGACGAGGGTAAAAACGCAATCACGCTTTTTTGTGGTATCGTGGAAGAGAGTTGAAGCTGAAAATCAAAATGTTTTGAAAGCTACTCACACCAAGAGAACAAATGACTTCTTTGAGGAACGTATATTGGCCAACGAAGCCCTGATATTGTCTCAAGAAGCAAACTGACACAGTGTTACACAAAGCCTTTGTTTAGTTACAGAATGGTAACGGAACAGTCGGTGGTGGTGGTGGTGGTGGGTTATGAAAAGTATAAACACAGTTTGCAAAAGTGCCTGAAAGGAGTAAACGGTCATAAATTTTGTTGCATAAATCCATAACCTGAAATGGTAGTGGCCGCCAAAATTACTGATTCCATTTGATATCAATCGATTGGGGTATGCTGGAATTGCGTGTAATGAGACGAAAGAACCCAAAATGAAGGCAACACTGACATTATTGCTATGGATTACTCTAGTGGTGGCAGCCTGTCGCTATGATTGGCTGGTGCAGGCTGTACCATCTTTTAGCAAGATAACAAAAACTTTTTGTCTTGACTTGTAAGCTTTTTCTGAGCTACCTTTCGAAAGATACTTTCGAGAATCTCTCAAAACGTAGCTCAGAAAAAGCTTACAAATCAAGATACGATAAAGCTCTTACAACTATGGTTTCCTTTGAGTTTATAAAGTTCAGAATTTGCATAATAACAAAAACTGTTACTAAAAATAGCGGATTACCCTCACTGTCAGTAATAGGTCACCCTGAAAATCTGAGCCTTTTAAGAAGCAGTAGGAGGGCGTTCCTTTAGTAATTGGAATGAGAGAGAAAGAAGATTGACAAGAGATTTGTAAAGGTGATGATGATACAAAAAGAGGATGGCTAATAATACCCTTAGCAGAAAAAGCCAACCTTTCAAGGCATACCAACTGGAGTAATCTGAGCATGTGGTTGAGGGAATCGTTTACACGAAACGCTACTAGAAACAAAGAACTAAGTAAAACAAGTAAAATGGTAACTGGATATCATCTCTGTGTGTACTGGGCTTTAATTTCCACAGAGTCCTTGCTCCCTAGGATCGATCAAGCCGGCGATCTTCAACCCTTAACTGGATGGAACCAGATGAAAGCATCTTCCAAGTGCTGGGTTAAATTGTCTCATATAAATCAAAATATATTTTATTTTAAAAAATCTTTAAAAATACTAAAAAAACATCAATAGTAAGTCAACGATAATAAAATTATGTAATAGTCTTCTAAAACTCTCTCTTATTTTTAACTATAACGTACAATATTAAAGGTAAGAAAATCTCTCTCTTTTCCTTCCTCTCTCTCTACCTTCTGTCCAGAGTAGTCCTTTCCCCTGCCTCTCAAACATATTCAAAACTGTTTGATCGACTCCTTTAATACGTGTTTTGATAAAATACCTTTCACCTTTAACCCTTTCAACGTTTTTTTCAATATTAAATAAGTCACAATAAATAATAATAATAATAAAGAATAATAATAAATAATAATAATGGGACGCAAATCAAACGTGGAAGTTATCAGGGTGACTTCCTCTCTCCTCTCCTTTTTTGCATGAGCCTCATACCTCTCTCAGAACTTCTAAACAATACAGGATATGGTTATAAGTTCAACGATCGAAAAATAAATAGAAGAATAATTTTTTACTTGGATGATTTGAAGCTTTATGCCAGCAATGATGGAGAGCTTAAAGGCCCAGTGAAAACGGTAAAGGCATTAAGCGATGACATTGGGGTGGAGTTCGGTTTAGATAAATGTGCTAAAGCTTCCTTTGAACGCGGTAAGTTAGTCAAGCCCGACAATTTAGTATTAGATGAGGACACCATAATTAAGGAATTGGTCCAAGAGGGCACATATAAATATCTTGGACTTAATAAAGGAGATGGTATAAAACATGCCAAGATGAAAGAGAAAATTAGGAAAGAATGCATACGCAAGAGTAAGAATGATTATGAAGACCGAACTAAACTTTAAGAACAGAATAACAGAATATTAATACACTTGCGATACCCGTAGTAACGTGTAGTTTTAATATCATTAACTGGAATTTGAGTGACCTGAAAAGGTTGGATACGAAAATAAGAAAACAATTTACGTCTCATAGAATGCATCAACCAAAATCAGATGTAGATCGTTTATAAATTCCAAGAAAAGATGAAGAAAGGGGAATGATCCCACTAGAACTAAGTTGTAAAACAACCACAATAGGATTATGTAAATACCTAGATACAACAAACGATTGGATGCTACAACTAGTGAATTTACATGAAAATTCGAAGACGCTCCACTCTGTTTTGAAGGAATTTGAAAGATTTTCTCCTGAGCTAAATACTGATACTGAAAAAGACAATCCAATAACACCGACAGAGTGTGCTCGTAAGGCGAAAAAATTAGCAAAAAAGTCATAAAGGAAAAATTGACGAAGCAGTGCCAAATGCCGACAACAACATCACTGCTAAGGGGAGTTTGAAAAGCTTGGTAAATATAAAGACTTAGAAATCGAGTTCAGTCGGATGCGGAACATGAGAACGAAGACAATACCGGTTATTGTAGGAGCCCTTGGTATGGTGAAGAAAGGAACTCGAAAATACGTCGATTTAATCCCGGGAAATATTCAATTGCCAGAAATCCAGAAAATAGTTTTAAACTCAACCGCACACATTCTCAGAAAAGCACTTTCTCTATAACGGAATCGAAAAACTATAAAACTATAATGCATATATAAACGACATAATACCACAGGTCATGAGTAATAACCCGGTGTTACGTAGTTCCCAAACGTTACGCACTGTAAAGAAAATTTGACAAGACATAATAATAGAGATAATCAATGGAGTGCACAATTTTGGTGAAATTTTTCGATATTTACTATCATTTTCTAACCTAAAATGAAATAAAATAATGTTATAATTAACAGTTTGTGCTGCTTTCATATGATGAAATCAAATGACTGTTAATTACAACATTATTTCAATTTCATTTTAGGTTAGGAAATGATAGTAACTACCAAAAAGTTTCACCAGAATCGTGTGCTTAACTGATTATCTCAATTACACTGGTAGCCACAATAATAAATATAGTAATAGTTTTAAACTAATCTTTAATTTGTTATCTGTAATAATACATGGCCAAAGCTCTCAGTAACTGATAATTTACATGACATACAATTTTCTGTCTTGAATACAAGAAGTCGATTTTTGTACTTAGTACTTAACACTTTAATAACAATATTGATTTTCAGTGAGTATATGGCAAGAAATGTAATGTGAGAAAATTATAATCGTTTAGCTCAAAATGATGGCATGTAGAAACTGCTAAGACAGAAGACCAGCTTTGCTCTGTTGCCATTTGCAACGAAAGAAAACCAAGTACAAGGAATGGTGATGGTGGAGAATTCAAACAACAAATAGCTACTAGCTACAATCAGATGCCATAAAATTCTTGACATTACATGACCGTGATACAATATTAACTTACTTTTGAAAGTGGTAGTGGTATAACATCGAAATGAAATGGTAGAAAATTAGAGTTACTTGATCATCACCATCCTCATATCTCATAATCATCACCCCAGTAACAATATACTTGTAAGTCAAAATTTATGCTTCGTCGAGCGGTAGTCGTAGGGGCAATCGCATCCCACCATTTTCCGAGATAAATTTTAATAACTCCACTATTTGTCACGTATAGTTGACCTTCATTTATATTTGTTCTTAACTCTACAAACCGAAGCTTTTTGTGGTATACTTTTAGTTACACGCTTTTTTTTATATAAGAACAATTTTATAAGAACATGAGGCTGAAATTTGGCCCAAAAATAAGAACATACTAAGAACAAGCTGAGGCTCAGCTTGCAATACAAAAAGATTTTAAGAACAAACTCAGGCTCACCAGATTTGATTTAATAAGAACAAATATTTTTGGTCTGGTGTTGTTTGGTTTGGGCTCCCAAATGACGACAACAACGCAAATCGATGGTTTGGAAACGATTCCGACCCATTCAGCGCAAAGGTATGATTTCAGTGAGATATTTTTGACTTATAATTCATTAAAAATTAATGTAAAAGTTTTAAATCTTGCCCTGTCTTGCATTACGGAACCATATCTTGTTTGAGATGCCATATAAAAATCTTTGGAAATACAATAGTGTAGCGAAGTAATTACCAGTAAATTGAAAGATCGACTTTTTTTCAAGAAGCTTAACCATCTTTCCTCCTTATTACAGGAAAGGAGAATTTTGATTACTCAATGGGCTGGCGAAGCATACAACAAGCTGACAGATCCAAAGTACGACGAGCTTCGCAAGAAAATATTCGAGAAAACCGGATGCCTCTTAACGGCAGATGGCTCTGAGGACGACAAGGTAGCTCCCGAGGATTTGCCGAACTACAAAGTTCCACCCCCATGCCACTTCATCATTCCATCAGCAGAACCATGCACTGGCAATATGGGAGTAGCTGGGGCTGATGATGAAATTGAAGAAATTGATTTAAGGGAGGAAGAGTCGCCAAGAGAAAATGTGGAAGACCGAGAAGACAGGGAAGAGGATCGAAAAACTGACGAACAATTTGGCAGAAAGATCAAGGCCCATTATGATAATGGTTGGTTTGTCGGCGAAATAAAATATTTCAACACTAGCCTAAAGGAGTACTACGTTGTTTTTTCTGATGAGACAGAGGACTATATTTCACCGAATGATGTAGATGGTGTCGAAATTATGTTCCTGTAAATAAAGCACAGTTACTTTATACACATCTTATTGTACATAGTTCTTTTGTTTAAGTTTATTATGTTGTAAAGACGTTAAAGCACACCTTAAAAATTGTGTTTTCGTTGTAAACTTTTCCAATCCCCCCAAAAAATTATATAATACTAGATTCCGAAGATACTGCAAAATAAGAACAATGAGCCTGGAAGTTGAAATTTTGTTCTTATACAAGATATTTCTTAAGAACAAAATAAGAACAAATAAGGCTGAAAATCGATTAAAAAATAAGAACAGCGAGGCTCAAGTCGGATTTTACTGGTTCTTATAAAAAAAAAGCGTGTATTTCTCTTACATATTCTTCTGTTGTTGTTTTCCGAATGCAACGAAGTTGCCAAAAATATTTCTATTTTACAAGTTATATGGTGAACGACAGAAAAATCAACAAAACTCAGTTTAGAACTCTCAGTTTCATGTTGTAACAATCGTCAGCTTTTTTGTTGTTGTTCACCAAATGATAGCTCTAATATTCTTATAATATTGAGCACTGATGATAGCTAACAATTACTTCGATACTGGTATTTTACAAATTAAAACTCACAATATCGTTGTAGGTGCCACCTCCAGTCAATGCACCTAACCAATGAATATTTTGGTGCGTAAACACGACTATCATAACACGACAATGAGGAATGATAGAATGAAATATATGTTTACTGTAAAGAATGAACTTTTCAACAAAATAAATGCTCAGCAAGAACGGATTTTTTTGGCTTTTAGTGAATCGCTTTTACTTTTTTCTTTCTTGTTTTCAAAAACAAATATATCGCAAACTGTCAACTTTAGTTAATCAAACTCTTTTGTTTTGTCTGTTCAGCTTTTTGTGAAGTCAACAGTTTTGGACATTGCAAAAGCTCGGGTTGGAAGAGTATCATGAATAAAATGAACGCTGAGGACTTTTAGTTTGAAATTATGACGATGTGAATTTTATTTTTTAAGAATTAAACCTGTGTGCCAAAACAAAAATTTTGTAAATGTTTTTTTAAATTAGCAAATACAGTAGTCAGCCTTTGGGGCGTTCCAGTCCTACTACGACTCCCCCAAGTCGCAAGTACCCGAAAATCATCCCAAGGCGCGACAAAGACAGGCTTCCTTTTAAGACTGTCCAGCGCATATTTTTCTCCTCCTTCACTATATAAAAATAGACTACTTTTGTTGAACAATGCTTGCGTTAGATGTCTATCTGTCTGTCCGTGTCTCTCTCTGTCTCTTTCTCTCTCTCTGTGTGTGTGTGTGTGTGTGTGTGTGTGTGTGTGTCTCTCTCTCTCTCTCTCTCTCTCTCTCTCTCTCTCTCTCTCTCTCTCTCTCTCTCTCTCTCTCTCTCTCTCTCTCTACATACACACACACACACACACATAAGAAGGGATCGCGCAAACCTAGTACATTACGGTAACTTTAAAAATATTTCCAAAACTCTCTTTCTTTCTCTTTCTGTGTGTGTGTGNTGTGTGTGTGTTTTTTGTGTCTCTCTCTCTCTCTCTCTCTCTCTCTCTCTCTCTCTCTCTCTCTCTCTCTCTCTCTCTCTCTCTCTCTCTCTCACTCTCTCTCCACGTAATTTCACTGTAATCTTGTCTTTTACCTCTCATAATGTTTAATACCGCTAAATACTGGTAAAGACTATGCATAAAAATTTGATGAAATCTGTCGAACAGCTTGAATAAAATTAAACAGAACATGTCCTGTCAAAATCCAAAAGCCATTTCTTTAACAAATGTTTACCATTAAATCAACGACAAAAAAGATAAGATGATCTGAACTGCAAGGTACTATTTCCTCTGGACTTTATTATAAACAATAGGAAAGACTTTTTCAATCAGCTCCATCAGTTCTATTACAAATATATTACATATCTTATATAAATCTTATTACAAAAGTAATGCAGCAAGACTTACCAGACAGATACAACTAGTTTCTATTATACTGAACTCCAAGATATTTTCTTCAAATCATTTACCTTGCTAGTTTGATCCTGTGGGAAGTCATCCGCTAATGCTGCTATTGTAATGGCTAAGAATAAACTCAATAAAGGCTTTTCAAATGGTTTCTGTTCGACAGCATTGTATGCTATGGAGTTAAAATTTTTATCTATGTCAAGTATTTAAAAAGTAATTGTGTGTGACCATTTGATTCGGTCAAGTTCCCTTTGCTTTGTGAACCAAAGATTTAACACTGAATGAATGTGCCTTGCAACAGAACCATATACATGAAATGGCAACTGAAGAATTTACTAACTTGAAGGGAAACCAAAGCTCTGAAATGTGATATAAAATTTCCCTAAACCCAGAAAAGTTTCTCAATTTGATAATTCAGAACAGTGTTCAGCTTGAAATATTCTTCTTCTGAAGTAAATCCTGCTGGGAATAATTACGATGTTGGTCAGTACAACAGTACGAGTATGAAAATGGCTTGATTAAAAACCAAGAGAAGAAAGACTGCAAAAAGTTGAAATTAAAGGAAGGAAAAAATAACTCAAGAATGGGAAAATGTTGGGCACAGTTCTCCAACGTGAAAATCGTGAAAAAAGAAAAATTAAATACAATAAAATATTGGGCAACAATGGATACCAGCTGGCAATAAACTAACGAAAAAACCCACTGATAATCGTGTGTTTTCGTTCATCGTATTATCACGTTTTAACAAAGGGTCACACCATGCCCCCAAAATTTATTCCTTTTTTCTAACAAATTTTAGCAAATGAAAACACAAACTTTTGCTTACCTTAAATACTGCTTCCGAAATTTTAAGGATTCTTTGTTGTTGCTAAAATCTCCCAAGTTCTAAGTTCTACCGCCTTTGCTCAACTTGTCATTTCAAGCAAAAACAAGGTCATCGTTTGACACTTTACAAGCTGATCTCCAAAAGAACTCTCTTACTTTCAATTGTTAGTGGAATGTTTTAGTGTCACCGAACTAACCATACACAAAAAGGTCACAATATTCACAACATCAGGTTTCTATGGTTAATAAAATTTCAAAAGCTTTAACAAGTCAATCAAGCAGCCAAGTAAAAACAACAAAATACATTGTTTGTTGATCTCCAAACAATTGTCAGAGCACACAATTGTCTTTCGTTGACAGGTACTTTTTGTTTCAGTTCAACAGCACAAGACCTCACAAGCCACACAGAAGTTCGAGGTCCTTTTTTCTATTCTGGAAGGCCACAAAGTGTGCATAACATCACCCTTGAGGCTATTAACTATCTTTGTTAAAACAATTCTAAGTGGATTTTCACGGGTACGAAATACACAGTGGGTAAAAGAGGCATGTGGGTGCTTCATTAAAAAAAATAACTTGTCTCAACAGACATTCTCCCGCTTTTTAGTTTTGTTCTTTTAAATCAAAACTTACATTCAAAACTTGCCGCACGACTCGGTAGATTGTTATGAAAGTCCCAAAAGGCACCAGGTAAGAAAACGGTTAACAAGTCTCCTGTTACAACCTACAACTATGATTCATAAATGACATTTTTTTCACAGAGCTTCTCGTGCATGGAAGAATAAACACTAAAGTATTTATCTGCTTCCGGTTCATTCATAGTCTTTGCATTATCCTTATCCCCCGCAATATGTGACATGAAGTAGACTCGCAGATTAAATCTAACAACAACCAATCTCCAATGAGTCAACAAGGAAGAAAGGCTCATCTTTGCAAATATCTTGGGACTGGCAGAGGTCATCCATCCCAGGTGGGTGGCCATAAACTCCAATTTTCAGCAAAAAGCTTCCTTTTCCTAATGTTCTAACAATTGTTTCACATGTACAATATTAATAGCATTAAATTATTAAACATATTAAAGAAGTAATTTCAAACTTAACTCCTTGTGCATATTTTTTGTACAAAATATGTATCTTGCGAATTTTACAAGTTATGCTCCAAAACAAGGGCCAATCGAATTTCTTGCAGTTTTTAGGGCTTTTTTAAACAGCAGCTTCTTTTAACAGTTACGACTTTTGCCCCAAAAGGTAAGATAATCGTCAATAGAACAATCTTCGGTCCTCTCTACTACAGTTGTTGTGGGGTCCATGTTACAGCTTGGGGAAACGTGGAAAGTGTAGAGTATTTGCTGCAGACAACAAGAAAAAAGGAATTGTGGTGGAACATTATCTCCAACAGTATATTCTTCCGTTTGGCAGTCAAAGAAAAAAAAGGAGAGCCATTACAACTGTGGCCTGCTGTGTTTAAATAACTAATTACAGTTTTCCAAAAACTCATTACTAAATGTCCCCTGCATCCATCCTTATCAATTACACTGGCAGTTTTACCAATTGTAGAAATTTGGGGTACCCCTTATTGTCTTCTTTACTACCTGACTTCCTATTGAATGAACGTATTATATTGACTTATTAAGCAGCCACATGTACCCGTCACGGGACGTATTTCATTCTGTGATTGTCGTCGTTTGTAGTAAAAGTAAACCAAACAGACAAAATATTGAATAGAAATTACATATCACCCCCGTCTTAAAAATACCAAGGGCAACTGATTCAGTCAGAGCTGCAAAATTCACATCACCTTGCGGTCAAAAGTTAATAAAAGACATGCATGCATTTACGAAAAAAATAATGGTAACGCACTAACGAAAATAAAACACAATTTGACGTTCGTTTTTAGGGACGTATGTTTTATCTAGTTGTTGTTACCAGCAGTACTCGCATTTCATCAAAGTTCTTTTCCTGCTAATAAGTGTAAACTTCCTTTTACGTTTCTATTTTCTCTTACTTCTTCTCTTCTTTCTTGCATTTCTTTTCCAAAAACGTAACCTAGCAAGTTTTAGTTATAATACAAGTTTTTTACGATACCAATTGAAGAAGCCGAAAATCAATTCCTCATTATTGGTCTTATTTATTTCTGTTTTATATATTCATTCTGCTCTTGATCTTCTCTCATCTTCACTTGGGCACACAGGGAAACGAGAAAGTTAAGCATTACGAAGAGTACCCAGTCATTTGCATCCTTACTCCAGTTTTTACCTATTAATAATAAAACAAACTGACAGTTAAGTGTATGTTAACACCTCGCCAGGAATTGAGCTGTAGGACTAAGGTTTCTGGTGTGAGGTGAATGATTGGCCTTTAAGCTAGCTGCCCAATTACAACCAACATTGGCAGGAAGCTAGCCAAGAGCTGGGTGGTTATACCAATAAAAAAAGTATTATTGTTGACATGACACGTGCAAAAGAAGAGGTGGTAAGAAAGCAAGGCATAGAATATGTGGATACCTCAAGTCGTCCTACAGTTGTGGGTCAAACAATTGAAATGGAACTCAACAGTATCGAAAGAATAATCAACAGATAGTAATCGTTGTTTTACCTCTGTCAATATCAGTACATCTCTCTTTATGGTTTTATTGTTATCACAAGCTCTCCATGGGGCAATAAAGAGTACTTGAAGTATTCTTGTAAAATTATCATGTTATCATTATGTGAAAAAGGCAGTGTTCATGATTCGAATTTATAAAGAGAGTGTCTTCAGTGTGGCTTTCTAAGTCTTATTTTGGTTGTTTGTGTATTGGTGATTTTCATACCACAGAGCATAAAGTAACTAAATGTAGCCCATGTTTGACTAATACAAATGCTCAGATAATAGCAACTATCAGTATATGTGGTGTGTTACTTGAAATATGTTAACGAGTCTTTGATAAACCGATGTATGCAGGAATTACTGGATCATTTTGTGGGCTGATATATACCAATGCCTTTTATTTAAAAATCTCTCTTGTTTATTATCTGCCCTGATCAAAAGTTGCAGAAAATGAAATCCAAAAAATACACAAGCCGCGCTTTGAACAAAAGCTTTACTTTCACGCCCCCAAGGTTCAATAGGGAGTTACCTGGTTTAAAAAAAATAACATTTTTCTTTCTTTCTAATCCTTATGTAAGCAAAAGTCCATTAAAGTTTTAAAAATCAACCAACAAAAATGTTGCTTGGTATGGTATCGTTAAGACTATTAAGATTCTAGCACAATATGACACAACGTTGAACTTTATGTTCTCTTCTTTATCCTCTTCTACCCAAACTGTACTTTGTTTATTGTCACACAGGCAGCAAACACTTGGTATATCATTAGTTCTACTTTTACAAAAGTCAAAGGACTTTGTCACCTCTTTTGAAACTTTGTACTATGGTTGAGCCACCCACTGTATCTACTGGAAATGACTTCCTGCCCTCATGCTACCTCTATCAGTAAACTCAAATGCTCTTCAAGGAAACCCGTTTGCATGCAATTCATGAAAAAAGGCTTGAATTTTGTAGATGGAGACGTCCAGCTGTTGGAAAAGTTTTGTTAATTCAACAGAGATCACTGAATTCAAGGCGTGTCTTCTCTTTCAATTGTTATTTCCCGTCAACCCTATTCCTGCACTGAACGGATCCCACACCAGTATTAGCCATGTAAAGAAGCAATTGTTCACACACACACACGCACTCGATCTAGTAGCCGTCACCTTCCAGATATGACGAGATATGATTTCATCTCTTTCCAATCGGAGTTAACTGACACGGATGTTGGGATTCTTTTCTTCTCGTGGGCAGTCGGTGAAATTGAAACTGCGTTCATCCCTTCGCTCAATGATGATAGCTGAAAACAAATTTTATTTAAACACAAGATCTAGCTATACTTTGTTTTCACTTACCCTGGAAATATATGAAATGAAAATGATATGCGCTATTTCCACCCTTTTGTCAAGTAAAACCCACGCTCAAATTGAAAAGGTACATATCATTATTAAATATTATTTAACCGCACGGCTTAAAATTGAGAAAAAGTACTATTCTTGGAGGCTAAAGAATCAGACCGATAGCTGAGCAAGCCTCCTTCATACTGTGAAGGGAACCTTTACTTGGATATCCCTTGTTGGGTTATCCAGCATTCCCAGTGCGCGCGCAGTTAGGAAGCAAATTTTGCTGAGTGCTATTTCCTTCAGATGAAGTATTTCATGTCTGATGACGTCAAGGTCTCCTTGCGAAAGGTAGACCAGGAAATACCTGAAGGTATTCAAGTATTAATCCGAGGCACTACCTTGATTCGTAATGGAAATGCTCAATTATGATTGGACAATATTATATTTATATATTGAATTCTGTATCTTTGATTGGTGGATAAATTTGTATTTCCTTTAAGAGAAGTATAATTATAAGCAGCTTTTTTAACTTTTTAAGCGTTCTCAATGTAAATTGGATCTGGCAATGTATTTCTAGTTTTAAGTATAGTTACTTATGAAATCATTTGGAGTCTTTCTTTAAAATATCTCTCGGTCACTCGTACTAAAGAATCAGAGAGAATTGGGTATTCTCAACATCCCTGGCAGACAACCAACATACAATATTTGAAATTCACATGAGTGTATTTTATTACTTCTGGATGCTGTTTAACCAGCACGACTGTCATGAATAATATGATGGGAAGAAACAAAAAAATCCAATTAGTGTTTGTGACATTGTTTGAAATCAAATTGTACTTTGGTATGTTGACATCCAAATTTTTGTGCTGCGCCGGACGATTAACAACAATTTAGAATTTATGTGAAAAGTGCAATCTGTTATGTGAACCTAAATTGTTCAACTTATTATCTGCAACAGTAAATTCTGTCAATTTCTGACCAGAATATTCTGTTATCTGCCACTGAGTTTTATCAGTCTTCACAAAAGCATCACGTGAACTGGGCTGGAAAAATGAATAAAGATATAGCAGCCCTAAGGCATTACTTTATTGGATAGAATTCAAACGAAATATTTCCTGAACAAAATAAACTGTTAATACCATTCGTCTTTTTGGAAACACATATTTGCAGGTTGGAATATTACAAATGTGACCAAAACAGCTTGAAAAATTACAAAAACTCAAGTTTATTTTGCAAAGTAAATTCATGGTAAGATGAAAACCATCCCTTTGTTGGTGAGAGTAACGTTTGTTAACTGACACAAAAAAATTTTAAAATCATAGCAATTTTAATTCCGATGCCAAATAAAATCGTACATGCTATGGGATAAATCTGATACACCCGCATCTTTCTCGTGGCTAAAGTTGGCAATGATATATAACCGAAATCAAAATCTTTAAAAATCGATCCAACTACAATATAATGCAAGAGGAACATTCTGTCTTATTTGACAACTGCTGTTTTGTTCACTGACTTTTACATTCAAGCCTTGCAGTAAAGCATTACAAGCAATAGTCCCAGACTGCACACCTTACTTTGAGTGCACTTGGTAATAACCCTTTCAAAATGCCATTACAGAAGCTACACAGATGGGCAAAAAAATTATTTGAAAACGTATTAATTAGATTCGTTGTATCCTCGACCACTTACGTTAACCAGTTGTTCACTCTGACAAAATAATCATGCACTTCATAATTCTGTTGTTATACAAATATGAATAACTGGTTTTAAATAAAATAAGCTTAATGAAAAAGTGGGCAAAAATGTCAACATTTACTGGGCACTGGCAAATTTCATAAGCGTATGGTACTGTTTTAAGGCCTTTTTTCAGTGAAGACGTGTGACGGGGTGATTTGAATAGTGATAAAATGCCAGTGTCTGCAGAGCAATTTCATTATCGTTTTACTACTGTAATAGTCTATGGAAATATTAACTTTTCCTGCCACTTCATCATTTACACATTTTTCAAAGGTGCGAAGCTTGGTGATAAGTAAAGAAAGTATGTAGCTTTAAAGATAATTTTTGAAAACAAAACCTATAAGATGCTGGATACCGAATGACAAAACATAAACTTCACAAAATTTTATGCATGCATTAGTATCTGAAAATCTACTTAAAACTAAAAGCTAATTTGCAATTAACATGCATTAACTTGCTAGCATTTAGCTGCAAGGATTCTTTTCCTTGAATGTTCTGTTCTAATTTA
Source organism: Morbakka virulenta (assembly GCA_003991215.1). Lineage (NCBI taxonomy): Eukaryota > Metazoa > Cnidaria > Cubozoa > Carybdeida > Carukiidae > Morbakka > Morbakka virulenta. The sequence continues at coordinate 1,871,667 of RDPX01000134.1, read as the reverse complement.
CTATTCAAAGAACATAAAACATGTGCAACATATCCATCTCCTCGTGGAAGTGCTTGGCAGAAATTGGGTGTTTTCATTTAACTGAATGATGGCAAATTTTGCCACTGACACTGGACCAACAGGGAAACATCGGGAAATTTTCAAAGCGGTTGCAAGCAACAACAAAAAATATTAAAATTTTAGAAAAATAGTAAATACAAAAAATAGCAACAAAACGACGAAAACTGATAATAAAAGGAATTTATAGACAGGTGGATGGGTGAATAAATGGACGGATATGTAGATCGATTGATGAACAGATAGATGCATGGGTAGATAGATAGATGGATAGATGGATAGATAGAAATATAGAAATAAAGATAGATAGATAGATAGATAGATGGATGGATGGAAGGAAGGATGGATGGATGGATGGCAACTCTTCCAGAGATGGTGTCTCGATAAAAGCACCGGATGAAGTGTCATCTCATCACCACGCCCCTCTTATGAGGACAATGAGTGGTTCACAATGGCTGCTGTCACTCCGCTTAATACCACCCCCGACACCAAAGAGCTCAGTTAGTCNATGGACGGATATGTAGATCGATTGAGGAACAGATAGATGCATGGGTAGCTAGATAGATGGATAGATGGATAGATAGAAATATAGAAATAAAGATAGATAGATAGATAGATAGATGGATGGATGGAAGGAAGGATGGATGGATGGATGGCAACTCTTCCAGAGATGGTGTCTCGATAAAAGCACCGGATGAAGTGTCATCTCATCACCACGCCCCTCTTATGAGGACAATGAGTGGTTCACAATGGCTGCTGTCACTCCGCTTAATACCACCCCCGACACCAAAGAGCTCAGTTAGTCAACATCCTGATGGTTTGTGTCTAGGTAATTGTTTCGGACATTTATTTTTTTTATATCACAAGTTTAGTCAAACGAATGGCCCCAAGTACCGACAGGCCTTCAGTGATAGGGGTGCGAAGAAGCTCCGGAGCAAAGACTGACCTTTTATCTCAGTCTCGACTCAAAATGTGGTAGTACTGGCTGTACACATACACGGAATAAGCTGTCATCTCCTACAAATACTCTCTCCTTAGCTTTTAATAATGTCAGAGGTCTTCGTTAATAGTGATCTTCATGTTAAGGTTATTTACCTTTGCTTTCACTAGATCCCACAACCCATCTTCACGGTCTTTCTGTTTATGCTCGACAGGATCTTCCAGCTGTCAGAGTAAAGGAACTTAGATGTGAAAATAAGCCTTTCGTGTGCTTTAGGTTGTCTCTTTTACAGGCCATTTGTTGCCTACTTTTCTTGTATCGGTTTCCCTCTTCTGATTCTGACTCAGTTATTAAAAAAGTGACAATAACAAAAGAAAATACACCTGAAAATATTAGCTCATCTGACAAAAACCCGAACTGGCACAAAAATTTGATAAAGCAAAATCGAATTACAACGAATTGATGAAAAATTAATAACTGTTTTTGGTTGCCTGGCTGACAATCGTCGAAGAGACGAATAATGGTCTTTTTCAAATTTTAAGAATAGGTTCTCTTCGAGCTGCAAACAATGGATCCTGCTTTCGTATCTAAAGCAACATCTCCTTAACTTTTTCTGGATCAATTGAAAATGTTCTTACATTCTCAATATCTACTTGTTGATGATGAGGAAATTTGCTGTTATACACAACTTGTGACACCACCAGCACATCAACTTGAAAAAATAATGATGACAAGGTAAATTAGGAAACTGAAAAAAATCCACATGAACTCAAATGTCACAAGTGATGAGAGATACGAGTGTTTCCGATTAGTCAATTCAATGACAGTGGTGAAGCTACTGCAAAGATATGACAGCTAGCATATTTTATAACTATGGTAGTTTTGTTAACTTTTACGAAGTAATGGAGAAAATTGACGAGTTCTTTACAGGTTGGTGTCTGCTATTCGTACATTTTACTTGCAAGGCAACGCAATATTTTGGAAGGAAACAAATGTAATCACCAAGAATTATATTCTATTGACCAGTTTAAGTACCAGACTCATATTTTTCAACTCCAGTTACCGAAGTTTACTCTTTACCTATCCTCCGTCTATGTGATAAACCGATCGCAAAATGAGCAAACTCTGTTTACAAGCCTTTCGGCTTTTACGCAGATATTTAAATTTTAAAAGATTGTTTATTTAATTAATATAGTTTAATGAAAGTAAGTTTTGCCGGGGCAATTTTTTGTTTCAAAGCTGAAAGCTAAACAATATGGCAACGCAAGTCAAACATCAATGCTTGTTTTATCTGCGCAAAGTTAAATCTATTTTAGACTTCGTATTTGTTTATTTCCTCCATAGCCAAAAAAAATAAAAATCACACCATTTTTCAGTTGTGCAAAAGAACAATACAGTTAATTGAGTTTCAAAAGTAAAATGAGGTTTTAATTATTTTTGTTTACTTAATTGTTAATCCTTGTATGTTCAAATGCTTTATTGCAAAGAAATCATGTAAACAAACAACACTGTAGAGTACAAAGGAAAGATCAAACAAATATATATTTCTGCAAAATCCTCTTACTTTAATAATGCAAGCTGTAAAAGAGGAATCTGTCATTTAAAAGCATGATAGAGTGCTGCAAGCCAAAATCAAGAAAACAAATAGCCAACACATCGATAAAAATCTGAATACGTCATAACAAAAATCAAACTAAAATCTCCGCACTCGAGATTGGCTTGTTCATTTCCGTTACGGATGCTGATTCAGTACAAGCCTTCAGCTTCTCTGTGTCAAGGTTTATCAAAACGTCTTGACTTTCTAACAAGACTTTCTCACAGAAGCAATCAAAACCCTTCTATTCTTCATCTCTTTATTACCTCTTAACTTAAACGTATGTTCATTGAGTAACTCTGCTTCACAGGGTCATTTTGACCTTGCCGTGATTACGGGGTTTTTCTCAAGACTTTAGAGATTCACCATTACATTGTATTCTCTGCAGTGATAGAAAAACAAATTTGGGCACTTTCTATGATTTTCTTCGTGGTGTTCCTTGACGTGCTACCTTCAAACTTAAAGCTGAATATTGTGCATCCGAAGACTTGTCTTGGGTTCAAGCTGTCTTCAATGCCTTAGTCCCATGTAGGAAAATTTCAGTTTAAGCCTCATTTCTCTCCTTGTTTCTCGCCTTTGTGTTTAACTTCCATTTCATCACGTCTCGATTACTGCTTTTATCTCAACAGGCAAGATCCTTCTCATCACAACTAGCAACATTTCAATAGAGCCCGTACTCGTTGCAAAATAATTCTCGATGAGGCTGAACAAAGTATAGGAAAAGACTCGTAACTTAGTGATGTGCAAGAAGACGGATCTCATAACTTATAGGGGACCTCCAACTCAGTACTCCAGATAATTTGCCGATTAATTTGCAGAGCTTTTCCCAGCCAATTCTACTCTCGATGTTGGTGGTCATAACATACCCGATCTTGATGAAATCAAATTCAGTCCCACTTTCGTTATACCTATCATTGTCCATTTTGACATACCAAAGTCATTGTCCGTGATGGCACTCCACCATTAAACTAAAAAACGCCTGTCAAGATAACTCACCTATTCTCTGTATAATCTTAAAAAATGCTTAAACAAGTCATGTTTCCTCTCCTGCTGTAAGGAAGTAGCAGTCGCTTCAGTCTTCAAGATCTTATGTGAACATTCTTATCCCAGTACTTACTGACAAATTAGTCTTTAATCTGTCATACACAAAGACTTTCGGTCCATTATCAATTACTCGCTTGAGTCAATGGGCCTTTTCTCTGACTACTAACAGGGCAATTTTCTATCAAGGTCCACTGCTGACCATGTCCTTTTTGTTTCTGTCCGGGCAAGGGCTACTACTCTTGACAATTTATATCGTTAAAGAAACCCAATTCCTCCAACACCGCCCATTAATTAAACTCAGCTTCCTGAAAGCGCGAGTCAGATTTATTGGGCATTTATTGGGCTTGATCTTTGTTGGAAATCTTATGTCAAAGATATCGCCAAGTCAGGGTCTATGAATACTAGCTCTCTGTATCGGGGGATAAGTGGATTATTCTGTACCTCTGCAAGTCTTGAATCTGACCATGTATGAAATATTGTTTCCCTAACTCGTGAAGAAATCCTACTGTCATCAGAATTTTCTGGATCGAATCTTAATGTTAAATGTGCAACCTGCTTAGTTCTTAGCTTTCTAAAACCCCTGAAGCCCTTTTACATAGTCAGTCTGTTATCTTTTTTCCTACTTCTAGAAATGCTTTCAGTGTCGCTACAACTTGAAACTTTTTACTCTTGTATCACCCCAAAGACTGCCCATCGCTTTACTTATTCTTTAATAAAACTTTCCCTATTCTCTGTCAAAGTTCCAGTATACCCACTTACTCAATGTGTTTCTCTCATAGCACTGCTCCTCTCTGTAATTTTCTTTCTTTATTCTGCTCTTCTGATCCTCAGAAATAAGAAGCTTTTGGCTTCTTAAACAAACGAAAGAGCTAATTTTTAAGTGCCGGCACAGAAACAAGTTCTTGATCGGCAATAAAAAGTGACTATCAGAGCCCCTCTGGGAACATGTTTGATGTTGATGATCTTAATAAGAAGCTATTTTTATGTTACAGTACTATCAGAAATCATCAAAAAGGTTGCTGCAACCTTAAATTTCAATTTTGTGTCTTTTTTATAGGTGTTATTATGGCAAATGTTTTAATGAACTATCCTCGCTGGTATCAGCTCAGTTTGTTGCACCCCGTATGACTCATTTCTATCAACATCATCATCGTTATGCATTTATTGCTCCTCATTGTAATAAATATTTCTATGAATAAGGTTTTTATTCGGGCAGCTAGATTGTGAAGCTATTTCTCTTCTAAGTGCTTTCTCTCATCATATGATTTGAATGTTTTTAATTTTAAGGTCAACTCTCATCTATTGTCTTAAACCTTTTTTCTTTTTCTTTCCAGTTTCTCCCCACAGTTCCATACACATAGTGTATGGTTTGGCCCTCAAGAGGTTTAAGTAAATGTAAAATTAATGTTGCTCCTCTTTCTGATGGATTACAGGAGTTGACTTATTCAAAGTGCTTGTAGCTTGAAACTTTGCTAACTGTTGTTCTCTTAATGACTCTGATAGGGTTCTTCCATTTTTTTTACTCAACTGCTTTATATTATCAGTAACGTCTTTGTAACACAATTCTCCACTGCTGCAGTCAATTCTTTTCTAGATCTACCCACTGAAAGCAGCCAGTAGTTGTCCTGCAGAAATATTCTTTTAAGTATACTTCTTACCCATAATATCAAGACTCTTTAATAACAGTCTTTCCGAATTTCGCTTCCCTTCTTGTTAACCATGCCCATTTGTAATTCCTGCCTTTCACAATGCTGGAGAACGATCTATCATCTTGTAAGTTTGCTGCTTACAATTTGTTGCAAAGTGTTTGAACGACTGATAAAGGATTACGTTGTCTTAAACTTAAGAGTCTCGCAGTCTCTCCCCCAATAACCAACATGATATCTATTAATATCGATCCACTGCAAACCTTCTCCCTCTCTCCATACCCTATCCTGCTTTCACCCGCCTTGGTGAGGCATTGGCCATTTCTCTTAATATTACCAACGCGCCAAATAAGCTTTGCATTCTGGCCTACTCTACCAGACTGAAATTGTATGGCATTGGTAGTAAAATTTCATATACCATAGCATCTTTCATGAACATGTTGTCCTTGATAGTCAATCTCTTCCTACATTCCTTGTAATTTCTAATGTTCCTGAAGGGTCTATCGTGAAACCTACATTACGTTTTCTTTTCATAACTGACCTTCTCCTAACTGTTGCGAATGATATTTTTGGGGTGGTGGGGGGGTGGGGGGTGGTACCACTCTATAATCATGTACTGAGAATAAATCGTCTTTCTTTGATCAATCTGAAATCGTGGCATTCTTCAGCATGGCTTGAAGCTATTGTTGATTGAGCTTTTCCAGCAGCATGACCTATCTTATGGTATTAAGGCTAAGCTCCTTACTACCGATATCCATAGATTTGCAAACCGGTTTTCCTATTCCACGGACGACTTTACTCTGCTTTAAACGCAATGTTTCAAACGTCTTGGACAAACCTTCTCTGATGACCTTTCTTTGAGTCAATGCATCGAGCCTATTGCTATGCTTGCTGCAATGAAAGTAGGTTTTCTCTATGGTGGTCACCCATACCTTTCTCCCAACGCCACCCTTGATGTCTATATGCCATTGGTCAGACTTTACTTAGGATACTTTTGCCTCTTTTAAACTGGAGCTTCTGCCTGATTTCTTAGTCTCCTAAACTGTATTCAATATCGTATCAAAACATCCGTCGGTCCTTTTCTTGCTACCCAACTCCCATCGCCTTTGTTAACGTCCTGACCTTGGATTTCTCTCCTTTTATCATACATGTCTCAGCATCTTACTACATGTGCTGACCCAAATACTGTCTTAGTACCAGTAACAAAAAAATGTTGTTATTTTACCTACTTCTACCTGCGTACAACGTAAGTTTTTAGCATTCTACCGTCCTCCAGCTTTCTTGTGGAGTTTGATCTTCCTTCTTTTAAATCCATTCTTACCCGTAATCTTCTTTCCCTTCCTTAATTAAGCTCGGCTAAGATTCGTGCTTTCTTGTGGCCTCGCAAGAAGTAAAAAAGAACACTTATTAAACAATACGATACAAACGTAACCTTAGTTACATAAGTCGCCAGTGCACCAACCATTCTTCTATTTCTTTTCATCCAATTATGTTACTGAGCAAGTAGTTCTCTCTTATGTCCACATTCAGCGAGCGGGTGCAAATAACATGTTACAATACATCGTATTTAAGTTTTAAAGCCGCCTTTTTCAATTTCAGTTTATTTTGTGCTTATACATACAACAAAATCATGTAAACTTTCTACTTTGCTATACATTTACAAACATGTCATTCTTTTGTCCTAATTATTTATGTTTGCAAGCAATGGGGCACCGAAATAGGGTAAAACAAACTGAACAAACTACTCATGTTTACCAACTTGTTGGGTTGCATAACCAAAATGCTGTTTACAATTACATTCCTGAATCAAGAATTTCTTACCTTACTGTTACTTAACTGTGTTCATGTACAATTTATGTAGAAATAAAAAACTACATTGATAATGACCCTGAATTTGATTTTGCTTGTGACCTGACAAATATTATCAAAACTAAAATTCAGTGTCGTTAAGAAGTTGTAGTTTTATGCTTGAACATAAATTATATAGGCTCTCTGTCTCTCTGTCTCTGTCCCTCTCTCTGTCTCTCTGTGTGTCTCGGTCTGTCTTCTGTCTCTCTCTGTCTGTCTGTCTCTTTGTCTCTGTCTGTCTGTCTGTCTCTGTCTGTCTCTGTCTCTCCCTCTCCCTCCCCCTCTCTCCTCTCCTTGTTTCTGGATTTTATGTTGTGTAGAATCATCTCAAAACAACCATTGAAGAAGTGATCTAGGTCTCCTCCACCCATGGAAAAAACCTGTAAATTTGCTTTTTGTGTATTTGATCGATTCATCAATGTCGACAATGCTTCTTGAATTTCAGTAAAGATATTAGATTTTGTCGATACGATTGGTCATTATGGTTGGCTAGTGAGTAGTACATAATTTTGGGGGCAATGAATCCTTGATAAACGAACAGAAAATACGATAGACGTGTTCGTCTTTTATTCAGTAGTCACGAGCCTGGCAAAAACTTTAGTTCAGATTTACTGATGGTTTACTCTGGCGCCAATTTAATATCACGATTTAATGACCTTGACTGTTTAAATATTGTTATTCAATATTAATGCTTCTGCCAGTCTTTGATAAACGATTTTAATTTTATTCTTTTTAAGCTGTTTGATATAAATTTATTTTGTCTTTGCCAGTGTGATGGATAGTTGAATTTTGTATTGATCGCGTCTTTCATGGTATTCAAGTTTTTCTTATAGTAATAAATTACGGTATCGTCGACATAGATAAGTATTTAGAATTTTGACAAGTTGCCTTCAACATCGCTGAAGTGAAGAATGTCCAATAAAGGGGCAATTATGTTTCACTGAGGGGCTCCAGCATGAATAGGTTGACAAATTGACAATGATGAATTTGACATATGGCCAACAATTAAAAGAGATCGTGGCAGAATTATTTTTCTCGTTCACATATACATTACCCCGAAGACCATGCTTGGTCTCATTCAAGCATGAAATACCAATTTGAGGACTGGCGGGGTATAGTCTTTCTCTCACGGGCAGGTGAAGCGCTCTTTAGCCTTGGATGGCAATCACCTAGAGATGGTGTCTCGATAAAAACACTGGTCCCCATTACCTTAATGGGTTGGTGTCAGGAAGGGCATCTGGCCTATAAAAACACTGCCTCATCATACCATGAAATGACTTCCAAAGATATCCGGTATAACTGCGTAAACGAGACTGGAACTAATTTAAGTGAAGGTGTCGCGCACGGTAGGACCTTTGCTCGATGTAGGCAAAATCAGACCGTTATCAAGCTACTACATCAACCGAAGGAAGTGATGACAAGCTTCAGACTCTGTAGTCTGAATGTGGGAAGTTTGAGAGGTAGATCTGGTGAAGTAGCAGAGTTTCTTGAGCGAAGACACATTGATTTGTGCTGCATCCAAGAAACACGATGGAGAGGGAAATCTGTAAGAATGATAGAAGGGAAAAAGGCAACATACAAGCTGTTTTGGATTGGTAATGGAAAAGGCACAGGTGGTGTAGGTATCTTTGTTGCAGAGAAATGGATAGACAAGGTGATTGATGTCAAACGCATAAATGATCGAATTATGCTGATTAAACTGATGATAGGTGAGACAATCTTCACAGCAATATCAGTGTATGCACCACAAT
>RDPX01000134.1:1842038-1861195 GCA_003991215.1 Morbakka virulenta | reverse complement strand
AAGAAAACCAAAGAAAACTAGGGAGGAAGTGATAAAGACTGATCTTGCATAAAATGATGTCAGCAGAAACCTAATGAAGGATAGGGTAACATTGAAGTCAATGTCAAGAAATCTTCCAACACATGCTTGCATGTAAACCGGACGTTAAACCGAATATTATGATGATTACATAACTCTAAAGTTTACTGAGGAGAACACCATAGCTGATTGTGTCAGATGCTTTGTATAGGTCAACAAAAAAGTATAATTGTTTATAAACGAATTTTCAAATTATTTTCTAGATTATTGGTAACATGGTTGATGGTTGTTGAATTGACTTTTTGACCACTCTTACAGGTTGCATTAACTCCTTCAATTTTAAACTTGTCTGGAATTATTGTTGGCTCTATGACAAAATAAATATGATGAGCAATGAGTAGTGTAATCTGACGTGAACAGTCTTTAATTAAATGTACTGGTGTCTGGACTATTCTAGCAAATGTTTGGACTGAAACACTGGTAAAAACTACGGAAATCGTTTGCTATCTCATTTCCTCGGTGACCACAAACAACAAGAGTTGTTCTTAAATTTTCTTTGTGCGGTTTAATGAAAATTTCGCTTCAATTTATTTCCAGAATTTATTCTGGTTCATAATAATCTCCCCAAGAAGCTCATTGTTGTGTCTTGTTTTAATATTCTTTAAGTCGTTTTTAAGTTTTTCATATTTTTTTTTAGCATTCTTCATTATTTTTTATTTTTTAAAGTAATCCATAATTAATCCATGGGTGCAGTTTCCTTTAATTATTTTCTTTGTCATTGCTGCGTAGCTATTGATACACTTGCTAAGGATATATTTTATTACGTTTGAACAGCGATTTGCGTCGTAGCAGTATATTATCTGTTCCCAATTTGTAGCTCTTAATTTGTTTTTAATTACCTAGACATAGCTGTTTTAATAGTTGTGGATGGTGCAGACTTTAAGCAATATATGACACTATTTCTTCCCAATAATAGCAATGCTATCATGTCACTGGTGCGCCAGATAATGATAATATACTTGTCAATGATCACAGGTCAGTTTGTTGGAATTACATTACTTAACGTCTCACTGTTTCTGTTATTTGAGTTGCTTACCCCTGTAGCCAAGCCAACAAATAAACCCTGAAACCACTTCCGCAATTGGTAAATAGAAAAAAAAATTTGTATTGAAAGAAGATCTTATCTTTTTTGTATTGAAAAGGAATTAAATAAACCTAATGGAATGTGAATTCAATTGTAGATTGGATGGCAACTATCACTTCGACGGCAAGTGCTTATCTAAATGCTCAGTTTACAAGCCCCCAACATAGGTAAACAACGTGACATCGTCATATGTGACGTTGGAAATGAAGCTAATTTTAAGCCTCGGTGTAAGAACCACAAAAATTATCTAATTCCACCATCTGAAATACGCCGGTGAAGCGGAGCTATCAGGGTACATCGGGAAACCTAAGAATACTAATAGCAAATATTCAATATGATGAAGTATTAAAAAGAAGGTAGTCTCATACAATTGCGGAACAAGATAGTGTGACTTGTCTGTATCCGAAAAAGTGGCTATTGTGCGAGGAGAGTTTTTCAGTGTCTTGAACAAACAAAACGATCTTTAAAAATTCTTGACGTTATGGGCTCAGTGTAAGCCATAGAAAAAAAAGCCATATCATGTCAGGAGTCATAATGTTTCTCTTAGCTACGTTCCAAGAGACTTCTAACAATATCACCAGAAAGAAATCTTTTATACAAGACTGTGCGACTTACTTGGTGATAAGGATCGAGTTGTTTTGTGGAGTGGTGTCACGCCTCTCTTGCGTTCGTTGAATTTCTTTTCACATTGTTGTAAGCCACGACTGGTGGTACAAAAGATCAATATCGCAATTAAAATTACGTAAAATTTTGATATTGGCATTTGACTGAAGCAAGATCACAGAAAAAAACTCGACACAAGTCAAGATCTATTTTGTTAACCGAGGGGTTGCTGCGATAACTCCAGGAACCGGAAACAGCCCACAATTTTCAGAGATTGTCTGTCTTTGATCAATAACTTAAAACTGTTCTCTCTTTCACATTTTCATAGAGGTGGCGCTTCAGCTTCACATGGTGCACACTAGCACGTTCACAAAAATTTGGTGAATGTTATGCATTTCATTGCTAATCACCAGGATTAGACTACCCTCCTACTAATATATTTATTGAAAAAATCACTCAATTTGATATTAGCAGCAGGGTAGTCTCCTGCTGGCTCACTCGCAACTTTTTATTTCTTAAACAGGCAGGTTTTTGCACTCCCCTCACCGTTAGGGGCTTTGGACCCTCATGCCTCTACTCTCTCATGGAAACACATGGCTGATATTGGGTGCCACTGCGTGGATTAACTTCTTACCTGTACTGGGATCAAAGTTACTGAATTCCCTCTAGTTCTCAGTATAGGTCCTTTCTCTAATTTGCAATGCCAACTACTCAAACACACTCAGTCATTCACCTTGAGTTGTCCTAGTAGCACCCCTCTTCTTTCTTCAGGAAATTTCTCTTCAGGCTCCTCTTCCAGGCTCACATTTCTTTTTTAGCACTGATTGCTTGTGGTCAAATATGATTTGTTAAAAGTCAAGTAGACTCCCTCTTTTTCTCTACCATCCTCATCTGCCCACTACAAGCTCTTACTAGCTCTTCAAATGGCATAGAGTTCTTTGCTACCATAGTCTATCTCTTGGCTTAATTTCTTTCTCTTTCTTTTTCTGTACCACCCTCATCCACCCACTTTAAGTACTGACTAAACAGAACCTGGTTCATGTGCTTCTTTAAAGTCACATTTAGCCACCCTTCCCCCCTTTGTAAATGTGACTGGGTTCTTTTTTCCATTGCCTACCTTGATATTTCCATTTGCTCCTTCATTTTTGTATACCACTCACATCCACCCATTTTAAAGTTTTTAGAAATCAGAAACTGGTTCACGTATTTCTTCTTTAAAGTCGCATTTTGCCACCCTCTTCCTCCCTCTATCAAAGTGACTGGGTTTGTATTTCCATTACCTATCTTGGTATTTCCATTTTCTTTTTTTTTCTATACAACCCTTATCCACCCACTTCAACTCCTGACAAATCAGGTCCTGTTTCTTTGATTTTCTGTACTGGTCACATTTAACCACCCCTTCCTCCCTCTTTAAATGTGACTAAATACTCAATGCTTTTTCTTCTGCTACTTATGTAATACTGATTCAGATGGTACTTGGCAGTGTTTGAAGTTTAAGTTTCCTTTGCCTTTCATTTTCTTTCAAACTTTCTATGAACTGTTTTGCATTGAGTGTAAACAAGAAGCCTTAATAGCACAGAAGGTATTAGATAATAAATATTTCATCCGTCTCATATGTTTAGGCGGGTCAGATTTACGTCTGCTTTACGAGTCCTGTAGAAATCCGCATTTTCCGAGACAGGCTAAGAAAGAAATTTCATGCTCTTGCCGTTGCACTGTATATTTGTTTCAAACTTCAACAAACTGATGTTAGAAATATGATACTTTTGCTGTCTTTACTGAAGTTCCAAGTAAAACACTGAGCTTCGCAGGGTATTAATTGTAACAAATTATTACGATTTGTAGCTAATATATTAGCTCCATAAAGAATTTTAAATGTAAAGTCCGGTCAAGAAAATATACTGTTATATACATATATTTAAAAAAAAGAGAGTTGCCAGAAGTACGATTCGCACCCACACCCTCATTTTCAAAATCAGCGTATTGGACCAATCGGCCATTGTGACGTACATTTAGGTTGGGAGGTTATTAGTGATATCAGTAAATTTTGTTTCATGAGCAAAATTTAATTACCTCATAACAGGGCAATAACAGTTCCACTGCCTTCCTGCTTTCTTTCTTGGGCACAAGATATTTATTATTCCTTGCTCCATAAAATAAACATGTCCGTGTCCTCTGCTACTTCTCTCAATTTAATGTTATACTTCTCACATTTAATGTTACAATCGTTATAATTTTTCTCCCTTTCACTTACTTTCTTTTTCCTCTCTTACCTGTTTCTGTGGCCGTACTTGCTTGTGGTAATAAAGATGTCCCCATTTCTCTCGAGTGTATGGCAAATGTTCTTGCACTTCCCCCTTAGGGTACGTCCAAGCTGGATCCTTATTTAACCTAATACTATCATAATATTTGTAGCAAAAGTTCTACCCCGGAAACTTTTCATGCCAAAACTGTCCCTAGGTCCTCACTTGTGAGAGTCACGTTGTCGCTTTACCCTTGAAGCTGGCTTTGTCACTCAATTTGGGTAATGTCATGTAAAAATAAATGTATATCTTTTTCTTTCAAGTAAATAGCTGACTCGAATATGGATAAGCACGTTGTACCACAACCCCCTCTTTCTAGTAACCTCCAACAGTTCTGCTTTCTGATACTGCATTCCCTCCTCAGCTAACCAGTTCTTTAGACCTGTCTTCCATAGTACTATTCTTCTTTCTCTGCTCTTCACCTCGTCCACTATCTTCCCTCTCAGCCCCAGACTTTCCAAACCGGTCTTACTCAAGTACAGCTGGCCAACACAAGTAACTGTGTTATCATACATAAAATTTTCAGGAGGTGTTTGAGCTTTGGTGATGCCGATGCGCTTGGGAAAGTTGGAATTTGCAAAGTCCCCTCGGGTCCTTTTAGGATCTTCTGTGATAAGATTTCCCAAATGATTAAAAAAGGTAATTTTCAAAACGTACATTGGTATACCCTTCTTCTTTGAAACAAACTGACATTCTGTTTTCTTAAATTTAATTGACAGTCCTTTTTTCTCAGTTAAGGAGTGTTTGTAAATCGCGAGTTGACACTGCCGACAACATCGTGTCGTCGGTATACCTAATATTTGTAATTTTTTTTCAATCACTTCTTAGACCCCTTTCAGTTTCTACTTCTCTTGGGATCAACTGAGTAAAGTAGTTAAAAGAAATTTGGTGACACCACACACCGCTGTTTCACACCTCTTTCAATTTTTGTGTGCCTACTGCATATACCGTTAATGCGAATTCATGTGAATTTGCTTTAGTACAAGAATTGCTAAGGTCAAAGATATTTCCTAAATAAATAAATCTTACTGACATATTCAAAATAGCTGGTGAGGCCTTACTTTAGCAACTACTACAAATCCAAATTGTTTCTCCTTATCTGTGGTGTGATCTCAATGGCTTCAAAATGATCTTGGAAGCATAGCTTATTAACCTGGTAGTACGGAGATGATAAAAGTTCAAGGCTGCAGGTTTCTTTGGGGCTGCAATAAAAATAGATCTGCTGAGGTGCTCCGAAATCTGACATTTTCATAAATCCTGTTGATAACCTTAGCATATTTTCTTATTCCATAATCTTCCGGGGCATCTATAGTCTGCGTTCCAGGCCAACTTTGTATCAAGGTCTCCCATGGAAATAGTTATTTCCTGTTATTTACATTGGGACTTTGCTTCCTAAATAGAATGGAAGAAATCCTTAATCTCCTCCTCAGACGTATCTGCTGTGGAAATGCGTACAACTATGACGGAGACGTTGACTGGATAGCCCTGCAGTTTAACCAGCAAAACCTTATCGTTCACAAACAAGAAGCTTAGCATACACTAGCCTACGTCCGGATAAAATTTAAAATATAAAAATTTCAAGATTATATTTGATAAATAAATTCCAAAACAAAAATTAAACAATATTAAAACTTTTTTTGAAATTAAGAAAATTGATTTACTATAAAGTAATCTATTAGACCGTACAAGTCCTTGGTAGTATGGTGGTAAGTATCCCCCGCCTGTCATGCGGGAGACCAGGGTTCAATTCCCCGCTGGGGAGCACTTGCTTTTTTTGGTTTTGTTTTTTAATCTTCTTTTTTTTGTCAATGTATTGCCGTAGCATTTTTTTATTTGAAGTTCTAACATTATCTTTCGTAAGATTACCAAAGTTTAAATTACCTATTATTTCTATACCACACCCCAAGTGTCAAGGTAGTTGCAGCTCTTTGAACGGAAATGGTCTACCATCACATTTCTAATCCAGCAATACCTTACAATTATCTTGATAGGGCCTTTTTAGCCTACTAAATTGCACTTTTTTACCCGAGCAACGCCGGAGACGTCTGCTAATATCTATATATATCATCCTTTTAAATCATATTGTTTTGTTAAAGAAGCAGTTCCTAATGAACATGAGCGGTCTATAAACTAGGTTCGTTTTATATTACAGGCTTTACCTTAATAAAGTCATTGTGAGATATAGTAAGTGAAATTTTAGGCTTCTTTACTACGGATTCCCTAAGTTATATTTGTGTTCAGTACTTTACAAATTTTAATTAGTAGCGGGCTTTAAAAATCACAGCACATCAAGTGTCAGGTATTGCAATGAACCCTGACTGGTGTTTTTTCCCTCATTCAGTAACGTGAGGATCATTCCTACAACATTTTGATAATAAACATCTGCAGACCTAAATTTTATCTTATTGTATTTACAACCGCATCAGATTTTAGCTTAATACGTTACTATTTTGCTATTTTCAGGCTACATTACTAGGCATTTAAATTTTTTTGATCTGCCATCTGCTAATGGTAGGGATAATGACAATTTGGGTCATTCATTGTGGTAACTATTGGAAAGGCCATATGTGCCCAGGCCAAAAATTTGCGGACTCCGTGTGCAAATAGTAAATATTAAGGGTGTTTGAAAAAAACCCTAATAAGATTGGCCCAAAATAATATGATCAGGTGACAACCATTCAGCTTAATATTTGATAACAAACAGCAGTTTACGGCAGTCTATTTAATGCCCTCTCGAAATGCGATTACGATTAACAAGAGTCCTAATTACTGCACAAAACAAATTGTTACGAGAGGAAAAAATGCTGACAAAAACTACACTGTTATATGCCAAAGAAGACAACCTTCACGTGGGAAAAGGGTGAATCGGACAAATACAGTTCGGACGAATGTCTTCGTAAACAAGGGCACCACAGTCGACGTGAGTCTTTTACTCCTAGTGTGGCAC
Source organism: Morbakka virulenta (assembly GCA_003991215.1). Lineage (NCBI taxonomy): Eukaryota > Metazoa > Cnidaria > Cubozoa > Carybdeida > Carukiidae > Morbakka > Morbakka virulenta. The sequence goes on along the minus strand of RDPX01000134.1, from coordinate 1,854,180 downwards.
CCGAGGATCTTCTAATGGAAATATATTCCTGGGCATCTCCAGCATACGATACAACATATTTCAAAAATTCTCTGCTTTAGCAAGCTGGCGATGAAGAAAGACCTCCTGGCCCTACGGCTGACCATGCCACATCACCTCCTTCCTACCGATTAAACCGAAGGGGCGAGAGGTATACCGGGTGTAAAGTCGTCAATGGCGTTCGAGTTTGGATTCCCGACCCAATGGCAGTGAAGTGTGCAATCTGCAAGAAAACGATTAGGAAAGCTCCGAACCTACGAGCTTCCTTCAAATGTGTAGCAAGTGGCTGTACGATCAGATGTCACTCGAAGTGCACTGGTTTCACCGAAGGGCAGATCCGGCACATGAGGAAAAGGGGCATTATCAAGTGGCATTGTTCCGAGCACGGGACGACTATTGCATGGGTAGACAAACCGGAAACCGGCACTTTGCATGAGGACCATATCGACCGCACGTTTGCTATCGGAACTCTACGTCACTAGTGTGGGAAAGCAATCAAGACTGGAGCAGAAACAGCCACCTTCTTTTGCGAAGTCGACGGATGCCTGGCCGTCTGCCATCGAATGGTGTCGTGCAGTGGCGTGCCATTTACCAAGTTAGCATCAACTCGATCGAGGCAACGTTGGTGGTGCTCCCACCACCCCGTCGAGGGATTGACAGATCATTCAGTTGTTCGCGAAAAGACTACGCTCATGTCACCACAAGTGATTGACAGGTTGGTCGGTAAATATTGCATGTACGAAATGCAAGCGCAACCTCCAATCAAACTTCCGCCCTGTGAGATGTCAGTTGTGTCAAAAACCAGTCCACAAGAAGTGCAGTACTGCAAAGCCTGGCTCCTGGAAATGTCCCTCGTGCACGGAACGATCGATCTAACACATACGTGACCAGATACCAGTACTTAGTTGTGATGAACCATCCACTATCTAGCAACCGTTACGACCATAAAAAAGGGGGAGTTTATCAACAATGCAATGGAATGCTGATGGTATCTGTGCCAAGATGTTCGAGCTACGCGAGTTTCTGTTCCAGAACAGCATCAACGTCATTGGAATACAAGAATCAAAGCTAAGACCGACCGATCAGGATCCCCGACTTGATGGCTAGGCGACCATCAGGGCGTAGTCTGTTCGAGTAAGTCTTGGAAAGAAAGATTGGATCGACTTGTCAAACGTCTACCTCCCAATCACCAAGGTGCAACATGCACAGTTCGACTATAATGCAATTCCTGTTTCCACCCGATCGATTATTGTGAGCAACTTGAATGGACACTAACGATTACAAAATACCTGCCAACCAGCCGACGCTAGAGGGTTTAGATCTTGTGAAGTGGATCATTGATACCCATCTTTTTGTCCTGAATGATGGCTCACCAACTCGACACAGTCGCATTACCGGCAATGGCAGCTCACCCGATCTTCCATTGGTGGGCTCTCACTGGTCAACAAAAACGTCCTTGCGCCTGCTGGACCCAATTGGAGATTCCGACCATCTTCCGATCCTAATCTCTGTGGCGGCGACAACCCGTTTGCAGCCATGCGCCTTGACAACAGCAAGATGGAAAAGAAACAGCGTGGACTGGGAAGCTTTTTAGCGAGACAGTAAAGGAACGTCCTGTGACATCTCCACCAGCAAACACGCTTCAAGACCAAGTATCGAACTTGATCTCGATCTTAAACGAAGCCGAAAGAGCCCACGTCGGGAAGACCAAGCCCGAACGCAAGACCAAGTCTTGGATGATGCCACAGTTTAGGGCAGTGATCAGGACGTGAAACGGACTGCGGAGAAACATCCACGTCCAGCGTACTGAATGGATTGTATCCTGCCAAGAGGCAAATTGGATGATCAAGGAGGCAAAAGCAGAAAGCTGGCATAACTTCACTGAAGACGCGATAGATCCGTCTGACAACTCGCGCATCTGGAAAATCGTCCAATCACTCAATGGAACACGTGTTGCAAATTGTGACAGATCCTTGTGACAGACCACAACAAGGTCTGTCACAAGGATCGGTTCTAGCACCCCTCCTGCTCATCTGCTACATCAACAACCTATTCATCCGCCTTCCCAAAGATACGGTCAACGCGATGTTTGCAGAAGACGTCTAACATCTACAGACAAGGTTATGTGCAGAAGCAAAAGTGCATAAGTCAATTAAGATTATGGTAGCGTGGAGCAAAGAGTGGAAGTTGCACCTAAATCAAACTAAAAGCCAGTCCGGCCTCTTCTCAAGCTTATGCTGCTTGGAAACCAACGCTGAAGGTGGAGGGCCAGGTGACCCCAAACAACGCAGCCCCAAAACTACTTGGGGTAACTGTCGATTGAGCATTGACTTTCCAGACACATGTCCAAAACGTCACTGCAGCAGCAAATAACAGAATTCGCCTTCTTTGAGTCATTGCTCATTCATATTGGGGATGGGATCGACTACACCTACTCGCACTATTTCACGCCTTTATTCGGAACAGACTCGGCTATGCGGGCCCAGCCTGGCAGGCATGGGTTTCCAAAACTGGTATGGAGAAATTAGAACGTGCCCAGAACAGACCTAAAAATCGACGTCCTAATTGGCGCCGATCATTACTAGCACAGAGACCGTAAATGAGCCGCCCTTGACGCCCGCTGCTCCCAACTCTAAATTTGGCTGGATCCTTAGCGGACCAGTACACACCAAAAACGAAAAGGGAAACATCACCTACAACAACCACGTGACCCACTGCATGCAAATCGCCAGTTCTCCAACGCCACAATTCGAAGAAATTTTAAACCAACCAAGCAAGTTCTGTGATTTGGAATCAATGACCCAGGAGAATCGTCTACGATTGAAGAGCTGTTTAAAAACATTGGCATGAACAAAGCCAACCGCTACGAGGTAAGGCTACCATTCAAGGAAGATCATCCATTGATTCATGACAACTCCGAATTATGTTGAAAGCGTTTGGCGAAACTACGGCGATGCCACATAAACGACGAGAAACTACTATCGGATTATCACGCTGTGTTCCGTGACCAATTAAAGCGTAGAGTTATCGAAGTTGCAAACAAGCTAGGGGAAGTTGGATCATTTGACCTACGACCAAATTCAAACTCTTCTTCTGGAGATCGAACAAGTAGTCAACAATCGTCCAGTCACCTACTTATACCCAGATGAAATGGAACCGAGTCTCACTCCAAACCATCTCCTGTTCGGTCGTCGTCTGCAATCGCAATCACTTAACAACCCTACTGATCTACCAACCAAGGAGTACATTTCTACATTCTACAACAAAGTCGATGCAACTATCTCGCACTTCTGCAAAAGGTGGAAAACCGAGTATTTAACCGAACTTCGAGAACATAGCAACATGGAAAAGTCTCAATCTTTTGTCCCGATGAAAGGAGACCTTGTCATCCTACACGAAGATACACACCGAAATCATTCTAGCATCTTCCTGTCGTACAAGACGTTCACACCGGAGCCGATGAATTATGTCGTAGTGCAACTGTCAAACTTGGGAAGACTCAAAACATCATCAGCTGTCCAATTTCGAAGTTGTTTCCGATCGAATATGTTCACAGCAATAAAATGAAAATCGAACCAACGAAAGAGAAGCGAGCAATTAGCGAGAATAAACTACAGCAACGAACGAACAACAACAAACAGCAACTAATGAAGGGCAACCAAGAAGAAATGCAGCAATTATAGCGGAAGTGAAACTAAAACAAAATGCTTGATAGACTTTTGACTTTATTGAGACTTGATATTGTGTGACCCCACCCAATATCGGGAGGAGTGTTGCGTAAATTTGTCCTCTATCTACGAAATTAACACCTAGTAGAACGGAAACGAAATTGCTGGGAGTACCCTTGTATAAAGACAAAGACACCTATGAATTTGAAATGCAAGTCGTTGAAGAACGTTCATATGCAATGGGTGTAATACTCAAATTCCTAGCAGCAGTAAATGGCCCTTTTCGTTACCTGGTCGGCAGCAATTGCATAAGAAAAATAACTTTACCGACTAGCAGTGGACGACAAAGTAGTCTGCGATGGTAATCTCGGCAGGGCACTGCAAGAAAAGTAGGAAAGGCACAATGGCTGAATTACAGAAAATCCAAGATATATTAAAGGTCATTTAAACTGAACTAACAGATAACACCACAAAGGAATGTGATAAGCTGCAATAGAAAGAACACCAATATAGTGATTTAGACCGTATAACTGCTGAGCAGGATAGACGCTTGAATAAATTGAAATTCAAAATTCTGAACAACACTCTTTTACTATTAGACAGAAAAATTGGATATAAATGAATCTTATCAACGTCCTCACTGTTTACGGGTTACTGGAATTCCTTTTGCTGGACGAGAAAAGAAACCAGGGAACAACGTTCTGGCGAAAGTCAGAGAAGATGTATCAAGTCTTGGCGTACACTCAGCAGATTGGGCACTTGACCGTGCTCACATATTTGCTTGCTCCACAAATGGCAACAGGATGCCGTCACAAAAACACGTTACTGTTCGTCTCAACTCGTGGAGGTCAAGAACGAAAGTGTAAAAAGCTAGGAAGAAGAAAGTAATCTGCGGCTTTATCTAGATTTTACTACATCGAGTTTTATGTTGAAGAAACGCGAAATGGAGAAAGTAAAGTTTTGTGGGTGTACTACATGAAATCCTCATATTTTCCTTTCCTCTCTTAATAGTTTTTTTCCTCACAGTATCACTTGAAGTTTAAGCCCGATATTTTTTTCGATACATATTAAATGTTTTGGTTTTTCGTACCACAAGCACCCCAGAAATCTCCTTGATGTTGCTTCATTCGAGCACTTTGTTTTAAAGTTGATCAGTTTATTGGATCAGCAAGTGGAAATTTCAGTAATAAAACATCTCTTTCTTTTAGTGCTTGCTCCTATTTTGCGACCAATAAAACATTTTGCAGTGTCTTTCTTTCTTTAATTATACAAGTTCATAACTTAAACCATTTCTCTGTATTCACATTCATCGGCTATAGTTACACAAGACGTTTAAAGTCATCAAGCATAATCCACTAAAACAAGAGTCGTTTCTCCAAAGTAACCTGCATTATTTGATTTAATTTTTCTTTGTTCTATTACACTATTTGTATATTCATCTTTAATTACGTATTACTATGGCGAAGTTACAATTACACCTCTGTTGTCAGCCAGTGTTCTTTTTATCAACTATTATGCCTATAAATAACTTAACAATATCGTGCAAAGAAAATTATTTTATAGTTCACTCCACCGTATCGCTATAAAAATATCGTGCTCCCCCTTTAGTGTATCACGCTCCTATTGTAAGAACATTTATTCTGAAATTTAAAAAATTAGAAATACCTCTCCCTCTTAAAACCCTTTATTGAGTTTATTATCTATACTGTTTTCCCCCTTCACACATGTACTTACTATAGTTATCGCTAAAAAAGTTAATATTACTAAACTTTTTACATCTTACTTACCCATTCTGTTTGTTGCCGTTTTATTTGCAACTTGTTCTGTTCTACCGTCGCTTGTCCCAAAGCTTACGTTAAATTTTTAGACAATATTTATTCTTCTTATAAATCTGCAATTTTGTGTTATATATTTGGCTTTTTTATTATTATCCGGTGATATTGAAATTAATCTAGAACCTGACCCCATGCAAAATCTTTAATTGCGCCATTGGAATTCAAATGGGATTTTTGCTAACAACCGCCAAAAAAATTCTCCTTTAGAGGCGTACAATGCGGTGCTTAACTTTGATAAAATTTGCATTTCGGAAAACCTTTCTTAATTCTAAAAATTAAGTAATGATCCAAGGCTAAGTATCCGGGGTTATGCTATGATGAAGTCTGATCAAAGAGGGAAGAATCTATATATGTACATTTACTATAAAGGACATCTTCCGCTTGTTAGGCAAGACGATATCACAGGTCAAGAAGAATGTATTGTTGGGGAGATCAAAGTGAAAAATTCCAAATGTTTTGTCACATGCCTGTATCATTCATCTAATCAAACGGCTGATGAAGTAAATCCTTTTCTTTCTAGTCTTGAACAGACTTCGTCCAAAAGCCAATGTTGTACGGGCAATAAAGATGATTGCACCAAGAGCATATGAAAAAGACCATTCCAAGATTTTTGCACCCTGGAAATAAGACTCTAAATGTCGATGGTGGAAATTAATCAAAGAATTCAGACAGCAAACAGGAAAGAAACGGAAGAAAATCACACCGGACTTATAGACAAGAGAACAAGAAGATCAGCTACCGGAAGAGCTTGCAAGAAGGTATCCAAACTTACAGAGGACGAAAAAAAATACGATTAAATTGACAGTAAATAAATATGATTAACTTGACAATAAAATTACTTTTAGGCTACATGATTTTAGGGGGAGTGAGCGGAACAAAGGTCCTTTACGGTACATATTGTATTGATTGTTAAGTCGTATGAACCCTTCAGATATCGTAAAAATAAAGTTAGCCTCGACTTTCGATTACCGAGTAAAAAAAACGAAGAATAGTAATTGGGTGTGTGGTAATTGTGAAACGAGCATATCTTTCAAAGTGCGAGATAAACAAACGACAGTGCAAACATGATAAACGCAGATGAACGTATCTTACGAAAACGAATGCGATTTCAGAAAAAGTATTTCTGTTTTTTATGTGAGCTAAGGAGATTCGCTACAGGCTCACCTCAGTATTAATATATTGTGTTATATTAAATAAGGGTGTATAAAATATTTTGTCAGTATGCAGGAGAGGACTTATAGTGAATCCAAGATACAAGTCAGAATGTGGTCTGGCACATTGTACTGTTGGTTTATTAACGTGTTAGGCTTATGTTACGTATACACTGGAAAGAAATTGTTCTTGGATTTTGGAGTCTACCAGCCTAATCAAAGCTCCATAATATAAGGCCAGTGTCTAAACCAGTCCCATAAGTTGTGCTGCGTTAAACAGCGACCCTGCAGTTGAATTTCGAAAGAAAAAACCTCTGCTGGAGAGCATTTGAAAATTCTCGCAAAATCAACTGCAATTCTTGCGTTAAAACGTATATCTTTTATTTCAGTTACAGGGAGTTGGGAGCAACTCAATCTATTGTGGTACTTGCAAGCACTGGGTACATAAACGGTGCAGTGGAATAAAGGGCAAACTGACAGAAACTAACCGTTTTAACTGCAAGAGGTGCATAGAAGGAGAGGCAACCTGTGACTTAGACCTACATAAAGTGGATTTGGAGGGTGAGAAAATTGAAGTTGTCCAGAAGTTTTGCTACCTTGGTGACACCCTTGGAGCCAAGGGGGGAGCTGGTGCAAGTGTTACAGCAAGGGTTAACAGTGGATGGAGTAAGTTCAGGGAGCTGATGCCATTGTTAACCAGCAGAGCTCTGCCATTACCTACCAAAGGTAGAGTCTACCAGGCATGTGTACGTAGCACAATGATGTATGGCAGTGAAACTTGGCCAGTGAAAGCTGAAGATGTCAGCCGCATGGAGCGGAATGACATGAGAATGATAAGATGGATGTGCAACGTAAGTCTAAAGGACAGGCTCAGTTCTAATGAACTCAGAAGGAGATTGAATCTGGACAGTATTGGCAGCTGTATGCAGAATAGGAGGCTTCGTTGGTTTGGTCATGTGGAGAGAATGGACAAGAATGCTTGGACAAGTAGATGCAGAACAATCAAGGTGACAGGAACCACTGGCAGAGGAAGACCAAAGAAAACATGGGAGGAAGTGATAAGGATGGATCTGAAAGAAAAAGGTGTCAGCAGAGACCTGGTGAAGGATAGGATAACTTGGGAGTCAATTTCAAGAAATCGTCCAACACATGCTAGCATGTAAAACGGACGTTAAACCGAATATGATGATGATGATGATGACAACGACTGATCTGACGAAAACAATTTCATGACCAACGATTTATCAAACCAAAATCGATATGGCAACTTGCATTTGCATCCCATTTTATGTTCTTTTGACAAACTATTTCATCATTTGCGTCAGCAAGTGGAGCAGAAAAGTTTCTGGAATCTAAATCATCATTATTTTCACCATCAAGTCATTAATAATTTGGAAATATCGTATCTCGAACGCTTTTGTGAAAGCAACGATAGCAGGAGCCCTGGGGGCACTGGTGAAAAGATTACCGGGATTTTTACACGAGTTATAATTAGTTATAGTTTGAACGTAATTTCTCGGGTTCCTTTTTTTATTTTTTGAATCTTTGGTAATTACCTCATTTTCCATTTTGCCGTAAAACCACACGCAACAAATTTGCACTCTAAATATTGTCGTTTCAGGCGGAATTACATCCACCTGGATGTCACCTTGCAGGTTTACCATTAATTCGTTCAAAAACCCATCAAAGTCTGCATCAACATTGTGCACATTATTCGCAACAAAAGAAAAAATCCCGGCCAAGTGTAATCTTACGTTTCCCTTCCAATTATATCAATATTTGCGGCGTTGGTGTCTGCTAATGATTTTTATGCGATTTGCACGAGCAGATTGCCGCTTCTGAAGAAAATACCCTCAATTTTTCCTTTGTTCCAAGTTTCAATAAAATTTTGGTTAGGTTTACCAATTCGAATCTTTGTTGTTTTTTGTTTGCTTTTCAAGTACCACACAAAGCATAAACGCCACTAAGCACATGAAACTGTGAAGAAAAGAAGGAGAAAATAAGGGGAAAAAGGTGAAATCAAGAGATAAAAGTTGACCTTATAGTTAAAAAACATTACGTTGTTTTGATAGAAATTGTCATAAAAAAAGTCGCGAAGAATCCCAAAACTTTTACCAGATGCAGACCATAAATATGCCGACTAATCAAGCCCCATAGTGATGAGGGTGATACTGAACAGGGCGAAAGCAGACAATCACATACTGCCGTCATAAAAAGAAGTGGTGATAAGGTGAGACTACCACTGGTGTTTTAATCCAGACACAAACTCTACAAGGGTTGCCATCTACCACTGAGCCCCCTCTTCCCCGTGCGACAAACATCCCCACCAGACACCAACCTGATATTTCACATCTCGAGGATTGGAATGACAAGTCTGAGCTGATGCATCAGGTCTACACTTTTAATTTTTCAGCTTAAATAAAGATTACCCTCAACATCAAAAGCAGGCACGTTAAGTTTGCTTGCAGCAACTATTGCAATTCTACCTACGTTTACGCGTTAAAAGCTGGTGCATTGGTGAGTACAATAGTTTTACATTGTACAGATCCGCACAGTGATCCGTTTCTGATCGACCTTTCGTCTTATTAAAGGCAAAAACGAAATAAATAAAATCGGATGCATATCTATACAGGCACAGAATTTTATGGATGTTCGCAAATAAAATACTTTGTAATAGCACCGCAACTGTCTTCACTAGGATTGGGAAACCTGCAAAAATACCTTTTTTCGTAACGAAAATCTATGGTCGACTTTGTAAAACAAACAATTAAAATGTGTGGCAAACAATAAATACGTTTCAAAATGGCCAACAATGCCAGAAAATTCTTTCCATATTCGTTCAGTAACACTGTCAGTCTAATATGGAACAAATATGGCGGTATTTTTGCAGCTGGAAACTAAGAAGGGGTCCAAGCAGCCCGCTTTTCATGCTTCGGTTTGTAAATAACTTTAACACCAGAGAATTAGGATCTTCTAATCCAAACATTTCCTAGCTCGGAAAACCTACGCCTGAAACCGCTCTGAAATCCAAAGAGTACCTAACTGGAGTTATTTGGTCCGTCCGAAAAAAAACCAATTCAACCTCCTCAATTATATCTGAATTGTCATCCAAAACTGAATTAAAACAATTTCTTGCCTCAGCTCCGCCTATATATCATCGGGCTGTCTTTTCCGGCTGCTTTTCCTCTGCAGGTGCATTTGTAAAGGAATTTTCAACAACTGGTACAAAAAACTCATGGTGTATGACCTTTTTTTTTCTTCTTCATGTTCTCGTTTTATGAGATAAACCGAATGTGTTATAGGGAAACCCAAAATGTACAGGGTTAACGTTTGGTTGGCAAGCAAATGGGGCACACTACTTGAAGGACAAATGAGTCTTTTTCAGGGTCAACACAGTTCTCCTACTGGAGGGTCGGGATGGGAAAAGTACGCTAGGGGTTGCCTTTTGTTAAAATAAACGAAAGAGTACAAAGACACACAGCTCTTTTAAGATCCTTCAGATATTATTATACGATTAATTATTCAACTACCGGCAATTCTACATAAATTTCAATTGAATATTGCCTGAGGTAGTACTTCATTAGGCTTTTTTTCTAATAACCACGCAACCATTTACCCTAGAAGTCACTTTTCGGGCCCATATTGTCAAGAAATTTGTCAAACATATTCAGTGTGTTTGTAAAACCCACTGCCTTCCCTTAGTCTAAAAATCTTGCGTACTTCCGTTTTTCATTGACGAAGTAGTTAATATTTAATCACGTGATACTACAAGGGAACATTTTGCAAGAGGTAACAATAACACTTCTACAACTAAATGAGGTATGCAGTTAATAGCATTGGTATTAATAAAGCAATTCTGTCCAAAACAGAAACGAAAAGACCTTTTTCAATAGGTATCCTTTAAGGCTTTTAACAGCTAACATCATTCAAAACGAGGCATTTCAATATGTTGCCGAAATAAGGGACGAGAATACAAGCACAACACCAGTAATACCAGTAGTACTGCACTTAAATAAAAATCAAATGATAGACTGGCAGGAGCATGAAAGTAGAATAAGTCTATACTTTCATACCAAACTCACCAGCAAGCGTGCAACGCCATGATCAAACATCACACAAAATGCTATCAACAACATTTGTGTAACATGTTTTGCCAATACCTTTTCAATCATTTTCAATTAATTTATTAAGCTTTAAGTGTAAGGTTCGTGTTCCCCTAAGCAAATGGAAGAACCCTTGCGACGTGTTCAGCTTTTTACTTAGTCTCTGTTTGACAGCGAGGATCTCCTCTTCCGCGGAAAAATTGTGGTATTTCCTTCAGAGAAAATAAAGTGATGACGAAAAGTGCTCGAGGTTGACAAGATGACGTCAAAAAGATGGGTGTGCAAGCCCAAAAATAACCATGGTGGCTCAATGCGCTTCTTTTGGTTTTTAAATAGCAAGCTATAAATTTCTAAATATATATATTGTTTTGTTCTGACTGATAAATAGTGAATAAGATGAAATGACTTTAAAGTATTTTCTTAGGCAACACTTACGAAAAAACAACAGATTTTCAAAAACAGCAGTGGAGGAAAATATTCTTTCCCACGACGATCTAAGGAGCAAATTAATAACATTTTAAATATGTAAAAAGTTCTCGAATTATTTATAAAAAAGTCAAATAAGATCCAAATAAGACCCCTTGTCTCCAACATCTTGGTGTATTCTACCATATTCCACTACAGCCCGCAGACGAATTGCAGAAAAAATGGAAATAATTAACGACCTAAATATTTGAGACTCCCAAGAAGATACCCTGGTTGTTTTTTGCTTCCAACCATTTTAAAAGGTGGATTGCGCTTAAGGTTACTGTCAAATCTTGTGTTAATCTTGTAACTTGGTTTAAAACCCGTGTAAAAAATTTAAATCTTCTCTGACATGAAGTAACAAATTTCTCTTGCATTCTGCTCCACGCTAACATGTGAACTTATTCTCGGGCCAAAATAAAGGTTCACAACTTAGTAATGCAGCGGATGTTCAATTATCCTGCATAAAACTGTTCAAAAGATACTTTACCTCTAATAAAAAGAAATGTTAAAAATTTCAACTAAATACCTTATACTGTGTACTTCTTTGGGTTGAAATTACCCTTGAAACTCCATCGGTTCGGTCTGTCACAAAATTAAAGCGGAAAGAACTCTTTCGAGTTTCCTCATCATTTTCTAACAATAGATTTCCCAACCTGCAGGAAATGACCAAACTCATCGTTTGTTTTGTTGTATTAAGGATCACCGTTCCAGCCCTCTGATCAGCTGATCAACGACGTAGGAAGACTAAGAACGTTGAAACTCGTTAATCTTATGATCGTAATGTATTTTCTTTTTTTCTATTGTAAGCACATGCATCGCCGCCGAAAGAAAGTGCGAATTGCAGTGTGCGGACCTAAATTTTGTAATGCTTTACAAGTTGAATTAAATTGATCGTATTG
>RDPX01000134.1:1808011-1841858 GCA_003991215.1 Morbakka virulenta | reverse complement strand
TAGGCAACACTTACGAAAAAACAACAGATTTTCAAAAACAGCAGTGGAGGAAAATATTCTTTCCCACGACGATCTAAGGAGCAAATTAATAACATTTTAAATATGTAAAAAGTTCTCGAATTATTTATAAAAAAGTCAAATAAGATCCAAATAAGACCCCTTGTCTCCAACATCTTGGTGTATTCTACCATATTCCACTACAGCCCGCAGACGAATTGCAGAAAAAATGGAAATAATTAACGACCTAAATATTTGAGACTCCCAAGAAGATACCCTGGTTGTTTTTTGCTTCCAACCATTTTAAAAGGTGGATTGCGCTTGAGGTTATTGTCAAATCTTGTGTTAATCTTGTAACTTGGTTTAAAACCCGTGTAAAAAATTTAAATCTTCTCTGACATGAAGTAACAAATTTCTCTTGCATTCTGCTCCACGCTAACATGTGAACTTATTCTCGGGCCAAAATAAAGGTTCACAACTTAGTAATGCAGCGGATGTTCAATTATCCTGCATAAAACTGTTCAAAAGATACTTTACCTCTAATAAAAAGAAATGTTAAAAATTTCAACTAAATACCTTATACTGTGTACTTCTTTGGGTTGAAATTACCCTTGAAACTCCATCGGTTCGGTCAGTCACAAAATTAAAGCGGAAAGAACTCTTTCGAGTTTCCTCATCATTTTCTAACAATAGATTTCCCAACCTGCAGGAAATGACCAAACTCATCGTTTGTTTTGTTGTATTAAGGATCACCGTTCCAGCCCTCTGATCAGCTGATCAACGACGTAGGAAGACTAAGAACGTTGAAACTCGTTAATCTTATGATCGTAATGTATTTTCTTTTTTTCTATTGTAAGCACATGCATCGCCGCAGAAAGAAAGTGCGAATTGCAGTGTGCGGACCTAAATTTTGTAATGCTTTACAAGTTGAATTAAATTGATCGTATTGGAAAAAAATCAACGACAATGAAACTGCTCTGAACCAGGCGGTTTTCATCAATAATCTTAAAGGGGATCGTCTGGCGTAAAGCAAGTACTATCAAATCACTCTTTGTTTCTCATGAAAAGAGGAACAGCAGCACGTTCGTGGACACATTTACGGGCTCCACCAGAGCAGAAGATGGCATAATCTGGTAAACTCCTGTAGTCTCAGTATCCTAAGTAAATAATTATTTTTTAACTGGCTACAGAAGTTTGCCTCGGACTGAGACTGGAGAATTAAGTTGCTACAAATATTTATCCTGGTCAGAGTTCCTCCGGCAAAGTAAAGTGCTGAGAATGAAAGGGCTACTTATAGAAGATCAGTTTCGGTGGGGAGGTCATGTATTTTTACGGATGATTTGCAAATTCTGACTTGTCTTCTCTATATTCATTTAGGCGGTGATAAAAGGGGCACAAGGCGACTAATCCTACGTTGAAAAGACCAACTAAAATTAACTGAGAGAAATGTTATATCACCTTGGCAACTTGGGAAAAAATGGCTAACAACAATAAGTGGTAAGTTGAATGCTTCAAATCAACATTGCCGTTTGAAGAAAACCGAATGGATCATCTTGACGAAGTAACGTTCGGAGAAATTAACAAAAAGCCACTGTAAGAAATGTCTGTAAGAAATATGTGGAAGCCGAAAGCTTGATCATCTATGAGACGTGAGCCGCTATCCCCCCCCCCCCCATCCAGTCCCCCAACATGCACTTGAAACTATTCAATCCGCTCGCATGTGCTATTGTTGTTAAAAGGGGTGCAATTCAGTACGTGACCTAAAACGACACAACCAATTCAAAAAGAGTGAAACAATTTTTTTCCCATATAGCTATATAATTTACCTTGTGTATCAATCTTTCTGCCTGTTTCTCTATTTCATTGTTTCTCTCTCCTGTTTTTGATTTGCAGGTTTGTTGAATCCTCACAAGTCGTATTGAAGGGAAAGCCCAATACTACCATCATCATTATTTACAGGTATGTACACACACAAACACACACACATACATATATATGTATATCATACTATATTATATTATATTACATTATATTATATTATATTATAAATGTATATGCATGCATTTGAAGATAATATAGTGCGCGATGATAAATACATGAACACAAGAATGACAATTGATTGTTCTACAGCTGCACAGATATCTCCCTTTTAAGGACGTTTTATTGATATACTTTTTTCCTCCTTGCTTATTGCCTATCCCTATACTTACATTAATCTCACTCTTTTTCCCTACATACGATTAACCCTTTGACGAAGTAACGAACTGTAACGAGCTCACCTAAAGCTACTTAAGTTCACTTGAACTCAACCCGACTGGTTTTCAAACAAGACTTTATGGCTTACAGAAAGGAATAAGAAAATATTGTAGAAAGCAGAGTAAATATTAATTATGAAAAGGTTAATCGAATGTTCTGAATTTTAACTAAGTGTAGTTTCATCACCATATCAAAAAATCCTTCAGGAATTCGAGGTGAGTAATTCCTTCAGACTCGCACTTGGATTTTGTTTACATAGCACGCCAATGAACTGTGAACAATAAAAAGCAATTATTATGAACTGAAGGTCCGATCTCAGTAATGTGATAAGAATTACTTAACAAAATATAAGCTTCAAATGTAATTATCCTTGTCAAAATGCAGTTAAGAAATGCCATGTGTTGACGTTTACGCTTATTGATTCACAGAGCAAGCAGTATGATCAATAACAGGATAAAATTTGCACGTGTTAATTTGATGCAAAATCTATTTCTTTGAAGATTTACAAGCGATGGAGTGACTGATGTTCTGCCATGGCATGTCAGCAGTCGGTTTGAGGAGACCCATTGTTTTTTAATGTAATCCTGGAAGCCTGGTAGTCTTTCAGCAGGGTCTTGCTATTTTGTTTGCTGTTCCGTTCAGGTGTGTTTTGTGGTTCAGTTGTTCGTCAAGAGTAACACCAAAGTTCTTTGGGTTTGTGTCAGTTGGAAGGATTTTTCCGTCAACATTGATTTTAAGGGTCTTTGTAGCTTGTCAGTTATCTGGATGGAACGTAGCAGATACTGATTTGGTGGTGTTCATTTTTAAGTACCATTGGTCAAAATATTTTTTAAGCTGTGTTTTTCTTCGCTAAGAGGTTTTTCAATTATATTCTAGTTGTTTGATTGCTGGGCCAATACCCAGTCACCCGCATAGCCAAGTTGGAGGGATTGGTGAGAGGCATGTCATTTATATATACATTGAATAGAGTTGGTGCGATGACTGACCCCTGAGGAACGCCATTTTTTTAAATTTGCTTTTGTCTCCTCCAAGTACGACGTGAAATTGTCTTGAGCTGATCATAGTTGAGAGGCGTTTCACATGCTGATGCTTGAGAAATATTATAAACCAAGCACCTCCAGCTCGATCAAATGCTAATTTATTATGCGTTACTCAGATTTTGCTGGAGATCAGCCCCGAATAATCGAGGGAGAATTACAGCCTCTTATATTGATGTGTTGTTAGTCTACAAATATTATAAAAGCTTTTGGAAGTCACTTAAAATGTAGTTTAAATACATAATTAGCTAAGGGAGGCATTTTTCTCGACCTTTGTCCTCTTTACATTTCTTTCCTTACAAAAAATATCAATTTGAAGGCCTTTTTTTGTTCCCTTATTTAACCAATCCAAAGACCGCAATGGTTTAGTGTTTACTTTAGAAATTTTGAAGATTGGGAGATAAAAATGGTAATGGATGACTGGTTTGAATTTGGTTTTCCTTCCTCTTGTCATGATGACTCATTTGGCTCTTCCGGCAACAAATTACAAAATGTTGCAAAAAATTAAGACGTTTGGTAATAACTACTGAAGTTTTATTGGTTACTTACTGAGACGGTTACTCCTGAACAATCATCTAAACTGAATGTGAACCAGTAACATTTGATTGTTTTTGCCAGTTTCCTTGCAGAGCAATTTGAAAATGCATTCTGTCATTCTGGTGACTAATGTGGTTAACTCCTTTGATAAAAGCTGACATGACTGTATGAAGTTCTGGTGATAATGCTATTGGGCATTGGCCCATCAAATACTGTTGATGGTTTCAACATGATTCCAGGTTATTCTACCATGGTCACAAAACACGACCTACAAATCCGCCATGGCCATGGAATTTGTGCCTACATCAAAGAGGGTTTTCCGTGTGGTAAGGACACTTAAAATGAAGATCCCGAGTTACCTTATATTTGTTTCCGTGTAGCTCTTATTCACAGCACTTCTTTTATCTTTGACCTCTATCTTCCCCAAGATGAAGGAGTTACTGTCATTGAACAGATCTCTGAAAATACTGACAAAATCCTGTCTGAATATCCTTCTGCTAACATTCATATCTGTGGTGACTTTAATGTTCACAATGTCGGATGGCTGGTCTATCCCAACAAGACTAATGATGAAGGAAGGTTTTGTCATGACTTTTCCTCTGCTTATGAGTTAACCCAAGTTGTAGATAAACCCACCTGCCTACCTGATATTGATGGACATTTTGCAAGCCTTCTTAATCTTTTTCTGACAACGTTCCCAGAACGTGTACATCTACTGTTCTATCTCCTTTGGGGTCTTCTGATCACTCATTTGTTTCCATTAAGATAAAATCTAAATTCAAAGAGTCCTCTGATGTCCCTTTCCATCGCAGTGTGTATCGATACACGAAAGTTGATTGGGATAGCTTTAGATCTTTTATCTCTGAAAGGCCTTTGTGTTCAATTTTAAAAAAGAATGTGTCCCGTATTGCCACCGATATATCTAGTTGGTTAATCGCTGGTATTGAGAGTTTTATACCTTATAAGAAATTCAGAGACCAAACAGCCAGCCATGGTATACCTCTGAGTGTGCTGCTGCCGCCATTGCTCACCGAAATCACTACTTCCATTGCTATCATCGGAACAGATGCCCTGAAACCAAAGCTTCCTTTAGAATTGCTCGGAACCACTGCAAATGAATTATAAGAAATGCTAAAGAGTCCTAAACCCAATCTGTTAAGTCTAGAATTGCTGAGTAGAGACTTGGCTCTCGAGAGTTTTGGAGGGTAACAAAAAAAGTACTGAACAGATGTAAAACCTCTATTTCAACCATCATTAACGGTCCTGGGGTGATTTCCTCAGCTTCTGAAAAGGCAAAGGTTTTTGCAATATTTGCTTCAAATTCCACCCTTGACGATCAAAGCCATCCACTTCCAGAATTTTCCCCATTGACTGAAAATACACTAAGAGATATCCAGTTAACTATCAGGGAAGTTCCCAAACTTAGTAAGGACCTTGATTCCAGCAAGACAACTGGTCCTGACAATATTCCTGCCATTGTCCTCAAGAATCTGTAGCCCGAACTTGCTCCTATCCTTACAAAACTATTTAATCGTTTCTTAAAAGAGAAATGCTTTCCATGTCCTTGGAAAATTTTATCAGTCTGCCTAGTATTCAAAAATACTTGGGAATAGTCATCTTCATCTCAGTATAGACCAGTCAGTCTCCTTAGTGTCATTAGTAAGTTGTTTGAATCCATGATAAACCAAGCAGTTGTCAATCACCTCATCAAAAGCAATCTACGTAGTGACAAGCAATAAGGATTTCGTACAGCAAGATCAGCTGCTGTTGTGCAGACTGTAATATCTCATCGGACCAGTGAATCTCCTTTTGAGGGCTCTGTTTCTAGCTCTTGACATATCAAAAGCCTTTGATAAGGCCTGCACAAAGGGTTGCTTCACAAAGTTGCTAGCTATGGAATATCTGGCAATGTTTTCTCAACGATCAAATCCTTTCTCTTTGNTATAGACCAGTCAGTCTCCTTAGTGTCATTAGTAAGTTGTTTGAATCCATGATAAACCAAGCAGTTGTCAATCACCTCATCAAAAGCAATCTACGTAGTGACAAGCAATAAGGATTTCGTACAGCAAGATCAGCTGCTGTTGTGCAGACTGTAATATCTCATCGGACCAGTGAATCTCCTTTTGAGGGCTCTGTTTCTAGCTCTTGACATATCAAAAGCCTTTGATAAGGTCTGCACAAAGGGTTGCTTCACAAAGTTGCTAGCTATGGAATATCTGGCAATGTTTTCTCAACGATCAAATCCTTTCTCTTTGATAGGACTATAAAAGTAGTTGTTAATGGGCAGAAATACGAAGCACATTGTAGCAATGCCGGTGTTCCTCAAGGTTCTATTCTAGGCCCAAATCTCTTCTTGATTTTCATTAATGATCTTCCAAATCACATTCTGAGATCATTTGTTGACATTTATGCAGACGACACAACTGTCTATGGCTGCACCTCGAAGAGCATTGGTGATCAGGGTCTTGCGGATTCTCTTTCTTCTGACCTGGGGTATGTAGTGGAATGGGGAATAAATGGCTTCTTACTTTTAACACCTCTAAAACCAAGCTTCTCTCCTTTCACCACCAACGTTCAGATCATAGTTTTGCTGCAGTTGAAATGAATGGCTCCCTTCTTGAAGAAGCCCGTTGCTTTGATAAGCTACTTGGACTGACTTTCACTCCTAATCTAAAGTGAAATACTTACATCCAATCTGTTGCTAAGGCTGCTGGTAAAATGGTTTGATCTTTCTACCTCTCCGGAAAGTATCTGACGCCTGATGCAATCCTCTACCTGTATAAAAGTTAGATACGTAGTAAGATGGAGTTCTGCTGCCACATCTGGGGAGCTGCTGCCCAGAGCACTCTTTCTTGCCTTGACAGAGTTCAAAATTGACTTCGCAATCTTGTTAGAGAATATCTGTTCAGTTAGTTACACTCCCTTTCTCACAGAAGAGACGTTGCTAGTCTTTCTCTACTCTATCGGTATTTCCATGATAAGTGCTTGACTGAGCTTCGAACCCTAGTTCCTACTCGTAAACTTTTACAGCAAGAACGCGTCTACCACTGCTGCAAAGAATTTTCTTTTCTTCCTCCATGTGTCTAACATCAAACGGAATTTCCATGAAAAGAGTTTTTTTCCAAGAACCTCCAATCTGTGGAACACTTTGCCACAAATTGCCTCCCGGGAGGAATACAACATGGAGATCGTCAAATCAAATGTCAATAAACACTTGTCAAAACCTTCTTTATAAGTTATCAAATTTTATTCATTCACTTATATTTTTCATCCCTTTTACAATACTCATCATCATCCACCTGTTAGTCTATTACTCATTAACCCTCATCCTCGAGTGGCTTTTAGCCTTGATGTGTGGTGACTCACTAGTACATACCCCCCCCCCCAAAAAAAACCCTCTGTTGTGCTGTACGTCACTTATTGCGACTCTGCACTTCCCACATTTATAGTGTGCAGGGCTCTCCCTGCAGTCAGGGTTCTTTAGTAGATACCTTTTGTTCTGGTTGAAACTAAGTCCTTGGTCTGCAAGCTGTCTTGCTATAATACTAAACCAGGTGGTTTTGGTTCTGCCTGGTGGTTTTTTTATTTTGACAGGTAGGAGGAGCTCTGAGGGCAAGCTTGGCTGGTGTGTTTTCTGGAATGTGTATCAAGTGGCCATCTTAATTTCCTTCTTCTGATTTGAGTTCTCCATTCATTTGTGATTGTAAGTGAATAGAGGTCTTTGTTGTGGATGGTCTTGGGCCATTAAATGTTTCAGAGCCCTCTCAGTAGCTGCCTTTGGAAAACATAAATCTTGTGTTCTTCTTTTTTAGTTAGTGTCCATAATTTGCTGTTGTACAGAAAGATGTCAGATATGAATTCATTTAATATTCTGATCTTGATTTGTAGATTAAAGTTACTTTAAAAGATATGTTCTAAATGTTAGAGGCACTGATGGTTAGTCCTTTCCGTCTTTTGATGTCTTCGGGGGTATCTAGTAGGCTCTCGCATTCTTTAAATATTTTTTCTATCCCTCATTTTATCCTTATCTGTCGATATTATATTTCTCAGTCTTTCCTTTGTT
Organism: Morbakka virulenta; assembly: GCA_003991215.1. NCBI lineage: Eukaryota > Metazoa > Cnidaria > Cubozoa > Carybdeida > Carukiidae > Morbakka > Morbakka virulenta. The sequence goes on along the minus strand of RDPX01000134.1, from coordinate 1,833,968 downwards.
TACTAGTAGGTTCCTCTTCTTTATTTTATCAGGTATTTCTTTTTCTATGTTTTCTACCATGTGTGATGCATTTGATATTTGATACCCACCCAATGTCATTAGCATATTGTTGGTCGATGGTTCCTTGATCATGAGTGCAATCATATGTAGTTCTCCCTGGTCTAGTATTTCTGTCAGATCTTTTATGAGGGTGTTTCTATAAACTGAATAAAAAACCTTATGCATGTCTAGCATAGTAATGTAAGTGGTGTAGCCTTTAAACATAATGGCTTTTTCAGCAAGGCATTTGAATGCGAATATATGCTTTGGTGTAGATCTTGATGCATGGTAGTTGGCTTGAGAGATTGCCATTTTCTGTTGGAATTTGTCAGATGTTCTACATGTCATACAAATTTCAAGAATTTTTCTCAGTGTTGATAAGAGTACGATGGGCCTGAGGTTTTCTGGTACTCTTCGGGTTTTTCCAGGTTTAGGTAGTAGGATGCGAATGCTCTGTTCTACCTCGTCTGGATAAGTGCCAGTTTTGGCTTTATTGTTTAGAAATTTAGTGATTCCTGCACACNCTGTTCTACCTCGTCTGGATAAGTGCCAGTTTTGGCTTTATTGTTTAGAAATTTAGTGATTCCTGCACACTTCCGACACAGGATACTATGTTTTGGGGATGGTATTCTTGTCGAGGTATCCTTTGTAGGTCTATATTAGCATTAATGTCTTTTTAGGAACTTACCGCCTTTTCTTATTAAATTGGTGCCAACATAGGCAAGTAATCCTTGATTACTATTTACCGTGACTTTGTAAAGGTGCACGGTAAACGTCTTCCTCCAGAATTTTGGTATCATTACTCAAAGTAATGTTCCAAATATTTCACCGAGAAGTGACATCGTTCTTTTTTTTATTAACAAATTTTTTCCTCTTTAATTACAAAATATTTGTAATAAAATGGAACGGTACAAAGTTGAATGTGGACGCATACCTTCAATTGACGCCAGGGTTATGCGGGACTGGCGACGTAACCTTTTTGATTTGCTTGCCCTCAACCACCCCGTGCTTTTCACAATCCCCAAATCTCGCCTTCCCGCACCTATGAGGTGTACTCTTTCTGATTAATAATCAATGAGTTAGACTGTCAGAAAAAATATTTTTCTAACAATATTACTTAGTTTCAGCCTAGTTTTTTATCACCATTATATATTCAGTCAGAATTCTTTGTATTTTTGTCAGGCAGATGCTCTTACGCATTCTTAGCTTTCAATATCACTGTTTATGGTATCCAGTCAAAACGGCAACACAAAGCCTTTTATGAAATTTTTTATTGGTATTCAACATAATCAAGCCTAGCAATCGATACTATGAAAATATTGAAATTAAGAATCTTGAACAGACATAGGTCTGCATTACAGATGATGGAGTTAGTGGCTATACATATCCGGATGTTTTTCCCTCAACTCTACTAGAAAAATCCGTAATTGATCTTCAGTTCTTTTAATCAGTCATTGAGAAAAACTGGTGGATTTTCTCCTACTCCCTCTATGATTTCATAATTGATGAAATACAAAAACACGTATTCAAATGGTATCTTCTCAGTCTGGTACTTTTATTATGATGGCTGCAAGCAAAAATATGTCTAAATTTATCAGCAACATTTCATTACCTTTATTGGTAGATTATATGTTCAGGATTGCTGGTATTTCTGAAAATGTAGAGGTTATGATAAGTGAAGAGATTAGATCTTTTAGATATCATTCATATCTTGCTTTCAGTGTTGTCTGTTCGTTTACTTTATAAAATTGTTAATTACCTTTAATCTCCGTAAGTATTTTTAGAGTTAAAGAAAATTTATGTAATAACTTGATTACTTTCTGGAACCCGTTCGTGGTAAAGAAGATAAATCTCACTGTATTTGTTTAAATAATAAAATATCTTTTGTTTTGTCGTATTTTAATTCTAATAATAGATATTCCCATTTCAACTAATTTTAACCCGAAAAGGCTTGAATTTACTCTCAATTAATATTAAACACAATAAACATATTCCCTTCATTTAAAAGAAAAGTAAAAGACAGATCATATTGGACTGGAAAACATTTTTAACCCTAAAGAAAGTCAGTCTATAATCCTGATATTAAAACAGTAATAATATTCTTAAGTATAAAATCATGGTATGTCTGACCAATTTTAATTAATGAAGAATCGGATGAATTTGTAACCAAAGGTAGCTATGAAACGTGTTTAAGGGCACTTAAGACAAAGTCTTAAGCATGAAAAACCCAAATCTTAGATTTAAAGATCGATTTAAATATATTTTATTAGTAAAGAGTCAGTAGCAGAAGATACTGCACACTGCTACGACAAAATAAGATGCAGTTTCTGGTTTCATTAAATGAAAATATCAAGGATAGTCAGACGATTAAAGAATATATATTTCTGAGGACATAAACGAAATTAACAGGGATGGTGTGCATGAAATAGTAATCGATAAAAAGATCAAAACTGAAACAAGAACGAGACTGACTGAAATACAGGAAAACAGTATTACTAGTTAGTTATAAAAGGTGGAAGGAGCTACTTAAAAGTGGTACGTGATCTAATTCTGCACATGCATCACGGGTGTCATCTCAATGAGCTGGTGTCATACTGAATCCAAAAACATTGAATAAACTGATGATTCTTTTTGGTTAAGAACCATACAAGTCAAGGCTATTGGGTGTATGGAATTATGAAGGGGAAGAAGAGAAAAAAAGCCAGAAAAATATGGTTAGGCTAAGACAAAAGACTTCACCTTAGAATTAAACACATTCAAGTGATATGATGAAGGAAAGCACTCAGATGCCAAAGATTTCTACAATCTAGCTGTCCGAGGAAAGAGACTATCTTCAAAACAGATTTTTCACAGCGAAGAGTGACGACTGCCAAAGGATGAAAATGTTAAGAGAAATGAGTCACACAAGATCCAACAAATTGAAAGCAGCAACGATTTGTATGATTTAACTTCATGAAGTGCATGGTTTAAACGTCTTTAGATAAACAGCCCACACACAAGATCAATTTTCAAACTACGATTCAAAATCATTGGTGCCAGCCCTCCAAATAATAAAAAAGCACTGTTTGACCTCATCCCGTAGGAAAGAAATATTTGAGACATCAACGTCCCAGAAAGACAGCTCACCACCGATTGAGTGACATCAACGACCACAAGGGAGTCAGAGAGTAGAGTGACGATGTCGGCCCCCTTGCTGGTTTATGGATACAATCTCCTCTCCAAAGCATACAACAATAAGTCACAGAAAGAGACGGGCAGAGAAAGTAAATAATACTATTGTATTCTTGTGGAGTTTTGGAGAATGCACTGGATTGGACCTTTTGCCTTCTTGAGTTGTTCGTTGGTGATGATAAAAGAGGTATACCAACTTCCTTAACCAAATGGACCCAATATTTATACCAAATACTGTACTCGCCTTCTATTTCCTCTTTTAATCATACTGTAAGTCTATGAAATAACCAGGTCCCGCTGCTGTAACTTCAAGGCTTAGGGCCCCATGTGTCAGGCTTGTTCGTCGTAATGACTCGGACCATGATAATTCTGAATAAAGGAAGGGAAGCTAACAAACCTTGTGCTTTCACACTAGTATAGATCTACCACCTTCCTCTCTATTTGTTGTCATAAATATTGGAGAGCTCATCTAATTGCAGGATGATCTTGAATCAATCAAATTTGTGGATGTTTTTTCCCTTTAAATTGTCAAAACAGCTATAGCACTCCACCCATCTTCTTTTACACTAACCCGTAATCATTTTTTTTATAATTTCGGACGCTTTCTCTTCAGTTGTTTCTCCAAAGAGCACTGACTCTTCAGAGAAGGTCAAAAGATAAAAATACAGCATTTTTTGTGTCCATAAACATACAAATTGCTGCCAGTCTGCATGTATTACAATAGTCAAATTAAAAATATGGCTGCTTCAACAAACATGCAGAGCCGTATGTGAATGCTTTATAACGATGGCTTGAAGCGTAATCCTGTATGACGACATACCCAGAGGCGCATCATAAAGCGAGCCGTATTCTTATAGCCTGACCCGTTATTTTCCCCGTTCCTTTTTCTTAAGTATACGAAACCAAATAAGAATTCATTGATTATCCTGTCAACTTTAGTCATGCGCATATGGTCAGATTTTCCTGACTGCAGTTGGGATCTCTGACCTCATCATCTATCAATGCAAAGAAATAATCACCTCCGAAGGTCATGTTATCCTCCCCCTCCCCCGAATGACGTACCTGTTATATCATTGTGAATGGGGTAGTTTATGTTCCCTAGGCACTCTCTTTCTCTTCAGACAATGTTAATAGAGGACGGGATCAAAACAATGATGGCCTCGAGGAGACACATTGTGTGTTGCACAGAAAATAACGGGTTTGAAGAACACTTATATGGATCTTGCATGCATTTTAATTTGTTCATGCTGCTAAGATTTGGAAAGAAATCTTTAGTTTTTCTTTATGCTGTGAACGCAGTAACGTAATTTAAAGGACACCTTGGCTGGAACTACCTGTTTTCGTTGAGTTCTACAGTGCCATAGGGGTCTAGGGTCCGGACTTGATTCGTAATCGGGTTGCATACTACTGCACATATTTTCCTTCTTGTGCCTCTATTGTTTGCAACAAGTATGAAATAATTACACAGGCCACCAGTCATACCAGAACTGAAATTTAGTCATATATACCTTTCCAGTGATAAACGCTGAAAAACCAGAACTTTCTTTTGCTGTTGTATATTCCCTTACAACAGTTTGTACAAAAAAAGAATGAAATTTGGTTGATGACGCCGGCTTCCACACAAGATAGAACCCTTTATCCTCTGTTGATTTGACAAGAGACAGGGAGGCCTAGTAGGTCCGCGGTCTTTGAAGGTCTGTATCGTGAAAAACATTGATTGCTAATACTTCAAATTTGGGTTAGTTATTCCCTAGTGTTATAAGTTGTCATTTATATGGAAAACATTAATCTTACTTTCAAAATTTACTGTGTAGGATTTCCAAAACCTCAGGTCAAAAAATATATTCATGTTTCTGTGTTTCGAGTGTTTTTCTCCTTCTGACTGGACCTCTTGTGGTCATATTTTATACACACGGGTATTAAGCAATGGACATTTTTGTACCAGGAATTTATTATTGTAATAGACTATCTTTCTCTATCGCCTGCATTTTAATTTTTTTCGTAATTACCCTCTCTCACTGACTTTGTACTTTGATTTAACATTTTGCCAAAAATGGTCAGTATTTCCGACTTCTCTGTAAATATTGAGAAACTATGCCAAGAATAAATGTCTTAGTGGTTTTGTATTCACTTGACATTTGAATAAGTGAATACAGATGCCTTTTGTTAAAATTTCAACGAGAAACATTTTCTTTAAATTGATTTCCTCTATGTTAATATAATCAGGTTATTCAAAGCTTTAAACATAATGTAATTAGTTTATTCAAAGAAAACCTTACTATATTCAAGCTATGTGACTTTATGAAGAGACTTATTTACTTACGTATCCTCTTCAACCCATGGTCGGCTCATAAGTGCTACTTTAGACTTGTCACCTGCTGCCTTCCTCAGAGTATGCACTATGCATCTTCACCTTCTGCATCTGATGACCTGCATCACTGGTTATGTTTAAGTCTAACGGTAAATCTCATCGTTACTGATTTTCAGAAGATGCGCATTATCCTCCTTAACCATTTTTATAATCTGGTTCTAATTTTTATAATCATATTTCTAATCTGGTGGAAACACTTTCATTTAACTTCCACATTTCTGCTCTATAAAGTAATACTGACATCACGTTGCCGTTAAATGTTCTCACTTTGGTCTTCTTGCTGTCCTCTGTAGACTTCCAAAGAGGACTAAGCATGACAAAGGCATTCCTTGCTAAGCTTAGTCTGTGTTTGATGTCTTCTGTTGCTCCTCTGATCTTGTTGATGAGAGCTTCCAGGTATGTAAAACTGTCAACATCTTCCAGATTCTTTCCTGGAGCTCAATTGGACTTGTTTCCTTGTTGTTGATCCTCAACACCTTGGTATTGTCTATGTTGATCCAAAGTCCAATACTTCCAGCATGTTTACATAACTTCTCACTTTTTCACTTGCATATGTTGGGACTTGGTAGATAAGAGGGTAATGTCATCAGCATAGTTCACGTCTTCTAGCTGGGATGTAAACTTCCACCTTATACCTGTTCTTCTCGTAACCCAGTCTACAGCAATGATGAAGAGAAAGCCTGTCATAACACAGGCCTATCTTACTTCATTTCTGACCGAGAGCCCATCAAACGTCTGCTGTTGTTGATGACTCAGCTACTGCTTCCATCGTACATCTCTTTGAAGAAATTAATGAAAAGATCAGGGATTCCATATGACTTCATGATCTTCTATACTTTCTGTCTGTTGATACTATGAAAGGCTTTTTGAAAATCTATAAAATTGATGTATAGAGATGCTTGCCATTCGATTCGATCTGCTCAGATGTATTATGACCTTTCCTATATGCGTCCTGCTCCTTCCTCAGTTTTTCCTCAACTCCTTTTCTGATTTTGTCAATAACTACTCAACAGAAGACTTTTCCAGGTACGGAGAGAAGTGATATTCCCATGCTGTTGTCATATCTGGTATGTTCACCTTTCTTTGGTATCCTTGCTATCANTACTGCTTCCATCGTACATCTCTTTGAAGAAATTAATGAAAAGATCAGGGATTCCATATGACTTCATGATCTTCTATACTTTCTGTCTGTTGATACTATGAAAGGCTTTTTGAAAATCTATAAAATTGATGTATAGAGATGCTTGCCATTCGATTCGATCTGCTCAGATGTATTATGACCTTTCCTATATGCGTCCTGCTCCTTCCTCAGTTTTCCCTCAACTGCTTTTCTGATTTTGTCAATAACTACTCAACAGAAGACTTTTCCAGGTACGGAGAGAAGTGATATTACCATGCTGTTGTCATATCTGGTATACTTCTTCCAGTCTTCTAAAATACTCAAGGATTTCCTTACAGCTTCAAATAATTGATGTAGTTTCCTTGATGTTATCTCGTGACCAGCTTTTAAGATTTCTCCACTGATGTTTTCCACACCTTCTGCTTTACCATTTTCCACCTTGCTTAGTGCTTGCTTCAACTCCTCCACTGTAAATGGTCCAGTGTTGATTTCTTTAATATCGTCAATATTAAGGTCACACTGGTTGTCATTGTTTTCATCGCTCATGTTCTCAACATTCAGAACTTTCCTCGAAGTGTTCTTTGCATCTTCTACGTATCTAATCTTCTCAAATAAGCAACTTGCCATTTTTGTCTTCTCACTCCAGCTGTTGATTGTCTTTTTCTATTGCAAAGTTCTTTGGTGATCTTGTGAAGAGCTCCCACGTCATTTCTTTTTGTTGTATATTTAGCCTTCTCAGCAAGTCTATTGATCTTCTCACCCTCATCTGCTCAGGCTTTTTTCTTCACATTTCTATCCTTTTCCCTGTACTGCTCTTGTTTAGTAGTACGTATTCTTTTAGAGTGTGGACAATTTACTTCATTCTTCAACGTTTTTCTTTCATCTACAGCTTTCCATGTTTCACTGCTTATCCACTCCTTGTGCTGTTTTCTTTTATCTTCCCAAGACACTTTCAGCTACCCCTGAATAAACTGATGTGAAGTTTTCCATTCTTTTTGTATGTTATACTCATCCATGTCCCCCTGTGCATTGTCTTCCAGTGCTTCAAACCTCTTTTCTGATTCTAATGTAAACTCCTTTTGGATTTCTTTCTGTTTTAAAAGTGCGGTAGTGAATGTCATCCTTTGCTGCTGCGTCTGGCTCTGTGCCGTGATAATCTTATCTTCACCCAACTTCAACTACTGCATTATAATCAGTTCCAGCATTTTCTCCTTGCGTGGTTCATACATCAGCGAGATTTGCTATTTCTCCCATTGATGATGAAGTGATCGATATGGTTCGGGTCTCTTTAGTTTGGCAATATCCATGTATATTTATTTGTATCTTTGTGCTTGGAGAGTGCCCCTCCATTTTCAGGGTCATATCCTTTACGAAGCTCAACAAACCTGTCAGGATTCTTATTCATTTCACCTAAGCCTTCTTTTTCTAATGCTCTTCTGTGATCTCTGTTGCTGCAGTCTACCTTGGCGCTTGCATCTCTCATAAGAATGAACATATCATGTTTAGGTCTTAGTTCTAATTCCCTCTGTTGTTGTTTATAGATTGTGTCTTTTTCACCCTCATCACCATCATTTGTTCGGCTGTATATTTAAATAATGGTAGCCTTTGCATATCTAAAATTGAATTTGGCCGTTATTATTCTTTCATTTACAGGATTCCATTTGATCAAAGATTTCCTGGTCTCTGGGGTTAACATTATTCCAATTCCCCTACATTGTTCCTTTCATCCAGAGTAGAGAACTGTTTCTCCTGTGCTAACTCTCACTCCTCCAAAACCTGTCAATCTCATCTCACTTAAACCAAACACATCAAGGTTGTATTTTCTCATTTCTCTGGCAACTATATCAGTCTTCCCGGTGGCATAAATGGCCCTTACGTTCCGGCAGCATACACAGATAAACTCCTTTAGTGTGAGTAGTGATCCCATACATGCCATTTATGAGTTGGAGACTCCTGTTAGGTTTCCATCTCCAGCTGTCACATTTGTGTCCTCCCAGCTTAGATTATTATCCTCAGGGATTTCAGATGACATGTCTCTGCAACCATTGGTAGCTTCGTTAATTGTCCAAGTTTCCGTAATCAGACTTCTTTTACAGGAAAAACTGATTACCCTCCCTCCCAACCCACCTCCTTTCTCGTCCGTGCTTGGAAGCGGCCATGTTAGAGTTTTTTACGAAGAGAGGAAAAGACAATTTGAACAAATAAACGACTACTTTACCGTACGTACCAAATAACTTCGATAGGTACTGGTTACATTCTCTTGCATGCTGGACTTTCCCATGTGGAGAGTACTCTTTGTGATTATCATTACCAGATGAGATTACAGCGTAGTAGTGTTCAAGGCTTAGTGTGTTCAAAAGGAGAGATTCAGGTCCTTTAATGTTTTCCGCAAGTCGTAAACCTTTCTTGTGCTTTAAGTGAATCCTTTCTTGAAGTGGTTGGCGATTTTTCTGCTCTAGTATACATCTTGGTTTGTTTGTGCCAATTGAGCAATAAAGACGTAAGTCGTTTGGAATCGCACGGATTTGTAGGCATCGTGGACATATACCACGCTTAAGTATAATCCATTGAACGCAGTCAAGAGCAAAGTAAGCAATGCACTGATTGCACTACAGGAGAACCACCTTCTGGATAATTGCCTGGAACACAGATTGAAACTCAAAGTCTCATCTCTGCTAAGGTTTTAAGGATTACCAAAGATACAAAATCCCAATGCGTCCAATCATAGCCTACGCTGTCAGTCCATTTTATTTATTCTCACGCCACATATCAGGCATTCCATGTCCATACACAAAGAAGAAGCCACATCACTGAAACAACAGTGCTAATTCCACAGCCTTCATAACACAGCAAAGAATCTAGGTAGGTGAAGTCATGATGTTCTTTGATGTCACTTCATTATACGCAATTATGCCCGTTAAGGGTCTACTTGAACATGATAGTTCATTGCCATAAAGAACTGCTCTAAACACTACAGCCATCCTAAATTTTCTACAAGCACTTCTTACCAACAAATGCTTTCTGCTCAACAATGACATATACACACATGACAGCAGTGCACCTATTGGAGATCCAGCATCCTCTGTGTTTACTGAAATATTCATGCTATCATATAAAGCCACAGAATTATCAATAGCAGACCAAGGTCTACATGTCTGGGAAAGATACCTTGATGGATGTTTTAGGAATTATTAAAGAAGATATCTACCAAGTTTCTTTCTTTTACCAAGTACATTAACAGTCTTCACTCAAATATCGTGTTTACCATGAAAAAAGAAGAAGGAAGACAATTGTCTTTTCTTGATATTTTAGTGAAGGGACAAGCAGATTGCACCATTTCTGTTACTATCTAGGGGAAACTAACTCACACAGACCAGTACCTTAATAAAGAATCACACGACCCAGTTTCAGCTCGACATAGTGTTATCACCGTTCTGTTCAGAAGGGCAAGAAGCATAATTTCTAACCAATTCGACCTCAGGAAGGAAGAAAAACACCTTCAAAAGACTCTCTTCTCTAATAGATATCATACTAGGGATGTCCAGAGAGCATTACGAAAAACTAGTAGGCGTAATCATGAAGAAGAAAACGAGCAAGGAAAACAAATATATCTTCTCAATGTCAAGGGTATCAGTGAACAGCTAAGACAAACTCTCCGACTCCAAAATATCAAGCGTTCATTTTTCACTACATTCACCCTTGAAACGATACTCTCAAAGCAAAAGGATCCAGTTTCACTTGAAGAGAGAAACAATATAGTTTACGGACTACATTGTAAGGGCTGTCCTGACCTCTACACTGGACAATCAAAGCGTTCCTGGGTCAAAGAGTCAAGTTTATTTTGCGCCTGCGGTGAAGTAGTCGTTTAGTTGATCAAAATATCTGTTCCTCTCTTCGTAAGGTCACGTTTAGCCTCCCCGCTACCTTTGAATTGTAGAATTGATTTAGAAGACCGCACACCCGCCAGGTCTTACCTGAGTAAATTAGCTCTACAATTTTCTTGTGCGAATTACATTTAGTTGCTTTACAATTTTCAAGTTGTACACAATTTCCACAGAAAAGGGAGGGAAGCAACTTGCAGGTCCAAATTGGTCACTCCTCTAAGTCTGAAATTTGAAGCTATGGAATCAGTAAAAATAAAGCGATTACTATTACTCAAATAGTTTCGAAATTCACTCAAATGATTTGGATGGGTCGAAGAGTAAACAGCAACAAGATACCAGCAAGTTACGGGGCGTCAACATAAATAAACCTGCTATAATTAATAAGGAAGAAATGTAATCATGTCAAAATAATGGTACTGGATAATTGGGTAGGCAATCAGAGCCTTAGCATTACCAAGGGTAAACAGCAAATAAGCTATTATAATTGAAAAAAAGTCGCAATTTCTTAACGTGTTTTCTTTCCCACGACGATATCACACAGAGTAGAGCCATTTCCCCCCTTTTAGCTTAGATGAGTATAACACCGACACCTGAAACTACTATTATACCTACAAGTTTCCAAAGAGTAAAATGACTTTCAATTAATAATTTTGTATTTTTTATTGTTTATCAATTTTAGACTTTGTTCATTCTCATCTTTAAATGCTTGTTATTTTGAATACTAAAAACAGTGTTTGTAACACTCTAAATAAATATCGGTTTGAACTTATAACAAATTCCCTGCTGGAAAAAGAAATAATATTCAAATTGTTGTTTTAAAAAACATATTAGAAAGTAACTTGAGATATATTATTTTTTACCTTGGTCGTTTTTATTTAAGTTTAAGGCGGGTTTTTACTCGTTGAATGTAGCTATTATTCCATTATCATTTTTCACTAGGGGAAGCCAACACCTTTCTATGTCAATGACACAATGATTTTAAATCGAACTTGTGAAAGAACTAATAAAAGGAATTTAGAAAAATGTAAAGTTGCGTTTTGTTGACTGGTTATTCTTTTTGCTTTAATTAATCATATTGCTGGTAACATCTAAGTAACAAAATTCACAGGTAGACCTAATTAAACTGAAAGAATATCTCAAGAATTGGGTGTGCCCAATTAAATACGCAATCTTCAGTACGAGAAAAAACAGGCAAAATTCTATCCACTTTTGAACGCACAAGCCAAAATATTTGGTGAGATACCAGGAGATAAACGTTTTCATACTGAACGAATTGCTAATTATCATTTGTTTATACTACGTCTGATAAAACTGGTTAAGAACAATAAACTAAACCGACTATCGCAAAAATTCCCTTATAATAGTCAAGTGATGATGCAAACTTTAGCAACTGTAAATCTGGATTTAAAGTCTTTACTAGAAAAAGCTATTTTTGTAAGCATCTAATTTCTTAGACTGCTTTTTTCCCTTTCTTTCTCCTCAGTCTGGTTATTGGAACCCGAGGAATGAAAAATTGACGCAGATAACTTAAGCTATCTGTTCCGTAGATAAAAAAGGTGAGGTAAATAAGAGCATCCTTGCTCAGTCAGTTTGTACGAGAATAAAACACAATAATTGATTTCAATAATCCTTATACTGCAAGGTAGAACAAATTTATCAGTGATGTAGGGAACAGAAGAGGTACGTGTTATATCAAGGCCACTGTTTTAAGTCAATTAACTCTTCCTGCACAAATGTTTACGTGAAATTCACAAACATTTTATTGTGACTAAAAAGTAGTTCAGACCGTCTCCACTTACCTAAACGACCTTGTCCATTGGTGTAAAGCTGGTTTCCTTTGCTAGTCTTGCAGATCGCTCTAAAATAATGACTACGTACAACAACTGCCATTATGGAACAAAAATACTAATAAGGCATCAATATCCAATATTTGATGTTATAGTTTTAGTCTAATACATAAACCAAAATGACGAAAAATAAGATAAAGATTCGAATGACTAAGTACTGGAGTACACTAAAGGGTTAGTTGTAATAATCAATTGTTGTTTTTTTATATAATAGAAATTTCTTTCAAGAGTATTTGACTCCATGACAAATTTTCAAAATCCTAAAATTGGTGAACACATCTGCTGTGTTTTAAAGTAGAATTCTGATTCATAATAAAAAAGCTATTGGTTCTTAAAATGTGAACAGTCATTAAGGAATTAACTTCGTTTAAAATCTCATGCCGATTATTCCTCGAGGCAGGTGTCTGCAGTTATTAGTTTGCTAAAGTAATTCTCAGTTAACATCGTCGACAGCAAATACTTAAAAAGTTTTATTGAATGAAATAAAAAATTCAAAACTAAACCTAAAACAAATATAATCTTATAAAAACGTACCTTAAAGAGAAATACATATATTTATATTTATATTTATATTTATATTTATATTTATATTTATATTTATATTTATATTTATATTTATATTTATATTTATATTTATATTTATATTTATATTTATATTTATATTTATATTTATATTTATATTTATATTTATATTTATATTTATATTTATATTTATATTTATATTTATATTTATATTTATATTTATATTTATATTTATATTTATATTTATATTTATATTTATATTTATATTTATATTTATATTTATATTTATATTTATATTTATATTTATATTTATATTTATATTTATATTTATATTTATATTTATATTTATATTTATATTTATATTTATATTTATATTTATATTTATATTTATATTTATATTTATATTTATATTTATATTTATATTTATATTTATATTTATATTTATATTTATATTTATATTTATATTTATATTTATATTTATATTTATATTTATATTTATATTTATATTTATATTTATATTTATATTTATATTTATATTTATATTTATATTTATATTTATATTTATATTTATATTTATATTTATATTTATATTTATATTTATATTTATATTTATATTTATATTTATATTTATATTTATATTTATATTTATATTTATATTTATATTTATATTTATATTTATATTTATATTTATATTTATATTTATATTTATATTTATATTTATATTTATATTTATATTTATATTTATATTTATATTTATATTTATATTTATATTTATATTTATATTTATATTTATATTTATATTTATATTTATATTTATATTTATATTTATATTTATATTTATATTTATATTTATATTTATATTTATATTTATATTTATATTTATATTTATATTTATATTTATATTTATATTTATATTTATATTTATATTTATATTTATATTTATATTTATATTTATATTTATATTTATATTTATATTTATATTTATATTTATATTTATATTTATATTTATATTTATTTATATTTATATTTATATTTTTATTTATATTTATATTTATATTTATATTTATATTTATATTTATATTTATATTTATATTTATATTTATATTTATATTTATATATTTATATTTATATTTATATTTATATTTATATTTATATTTATATTTATATTTATATTTATATTTATATTTATATTTATATTTATATTTATATTTATATTTAATTTTATATATATATGTATGTGTGTGTTTGTGTGTGTGTTTGTGTGTGTGTGGAGAAAGAGAGAGAGAGAGAGGGGGGGGTAGACAAGGGAGACCGACTAGTAAAGGCAAAACTGTGTAATGCTCGGGGGATTAGACAGATCACATGAGAGGGGTCGCTCTGCTTCTAGACAAATTGGGGACAGAAGCGCTAATCAGCTGGAAACCTGTCTCAGACAGAAGCATTACTGCAGGGTTAGATGGGCATTAACTGAAGACCTCCATAATACAAATATATGCACCAACAGAGGATGCAGAACAAGAAGTAAAAGTAGAGTTCTAGAAGACACCACGAATACTTTCCCCAGTCATGGCATGAAGATCATCATAGAAGACTGGAATGCAAAGGTTGGGAGAAATCGTGCGGGTTTTCCTAACGTTGTAGGTCCACACAGCAAGGAGGATCATACAAATGATACGAATGGCCGAATTCTGCAATGAGAATGATTTCTGCATGGGTAACACCTTTTTCAAACACAAGGGTATTCATAAATGGACCTGAAAATCATCAGATTGGAACAAGATGAATGAGATACATTACGTTTGTGTAAGAAGGAGATGTGTCTGTTCCATCCTGGATGTTCGGACGTTTAGAGGAGCGGACGTGTTCATAGATCATTACCTGTTAGGTGGGAGAAACGGATTAAAGCTGCAGAGACTGACAAGGCGAGGAGGAAGACAAACGTATGTTGTAGAGGGACTACTCAACCCTGAGATAGTTGAGAGGTTCCAGGAACAGTTGTTAGATCGCTCTGCAGGCTTGCAAAGGAACGAAGACATAAAAGACAAGTGGGCATGTTTTAGAGATGCCGAAAAAGAAACTGCCAGCTCCATTTTTGGTCACAAGAGGGGAAGCCAAAACATGCAATTGATATCAGATGAATCCTGGAGACTTATTGATAAACAACGATCTGCCAAAGGCAACAGAGTTCAAGATAGAACAAGAGAACAGGCCAAAGATGCCCAAGAGTGATACAAGCAAATAGACAAAGCTGTGAAGAAAAGTTGCAGAAGAGACAAACAAACCTGGTTTGAACAGCAAACAAAAGAAGCCCAAGAAGCAGCTGATCGTAACGATACAAGAGATTTGTTTTAAATAGCCAAGCAGCTCTCGGGAAAGGACAACTACGCTAACATCCCAGTAAAGAGCAAAGATGGTCGCATCCTAGCAACGGAAGAAGAAAGAAATGAAAGATAGGTGGAGTATTTCAAGGAGGTGCTTAATCAACCAGCACCAGAGACACAACTTGATTGGAGCATTCAACCAAAACTGGTGCTAGAATTCATCGGTTTCCTCAAAGCATTCGAAAGTGAACACATGGAATCTCTCCGGAAGATACTAGAGATTTACGGAGTTTTATATAAGATCACTAAAATTAGCCATCCCACTTGCGGAGTCAGAACTGGTTCGGGTATGACAGGAGAATTTGAACTGATCTTTGGAGTGAGACAGGGTTGTCTGTGAACAAGAAGGGCTCCCCCCCTTCTTGTACATAGTTTGGTTGGATTTTGTGATGAAGAAAGAAATGACAGGCAAAGATTTTGGTATTAACTGGGGAAAACAACTCCAATTTCACGGACCTCGATTTCACTGATGACATAGCCATAGTGGCTCGAGATGGCATGAAGACTTAAGAAATGACAGACAGGCTGCAATTCACAAGTGCTAAAATAAGTTTCAGAATAAACAAGGGGAAAAGCAAGGTGCTGAAGATTAGCAACAATCAGGAAGCACAGCTAAATCTAATAGGGGGCCGGCTTGAGACCGTGCAGAAGATCCCATATCTTGAAAGCTATGTTCCAGCCTCTGGTGAGGTGGAAACAGACAAGGAGCAGCTTTCCAACCAACGGCACACATATGGAAGACTCGACAGATACGCTTGAAAACTAAGATCCAGTTATACAAGACAAAAGTTGTCCCAAGAGCTTCATACGCAAGTGAGACCTTGGAAAGACACAAAGAAGCTGGAAGGAAAGTTGGACCCCGTCCACCAGCGGAATCTGAGAAAATTATAGACATCACATGATGGGACAGGATAACGAACTAAGAAACCTCAAGACAAATAGGACAGAGAGAATTGAACACGATCGTTGAAAAGAGGAAATAGAAACTGACAGTATATGTGTTGGGGCTACCAACTGGGCGACCTGCTAGATACGCTTTATTCTTGAAACCTGTAGCTGAAAGAAGGAGGCGCAGCAGACCTGCGCGGACGTGGTAGGCAACCTTCAGAGATAATCTAAAAGCTCGAGGGCAGTTGCTCCAAAATGCTCAAGCACTAGCTGAGGATCGAGCCCAATGGTGCTGTCTTACTGGCCGATTTCGTGCACAGGACCGGAAAGTTTAAGGTCTAAGGTAAGGCACCGGGCATGGTACTTGGTGGAGAGGCATCATACGGTTTCAGTCCGTGGCCTTCATTTTCTAATGGCCTGAAACCAGTTGCGATTTCTTTTCGTGACGTCAACGGAGAAGTTTAAAGTGGCAGTCATGTCTTTGAAAAAGTAGTAGAGTAAATGACGCCCCTGTCTATTTTTACAAAACAGCTTTTTTCAAAACATACGTCAGAATCCATAATTTACTTTATTACTTATAATGTTTATTTGTACCCACTATGAAAGCAAAAATATCTAACCCCTATAAAAGCATAATTGAAATTTTTATAAAATATATACCCTCTAAAAAGCACAAATTTAATTTATTTAAACATTTTGTTAAGTTAGTATTGTTTTAAATGTCTTTAAATAGATACAGGCTTTTAAGGAATAGTTACCTTATGATTTTTTCCATCTCATTTCGTCATTACGATTTTTCATCTTATGGTTTGTTGTGGGCATAGAGCTCTCGGCATACAAAGTATTTGAATGGCATAATTAATTGTTTATTTTTGTAAGCAAATAAAGAAGTAATTTAACATTTAAAGACTTCGTATAGGATAAAGAGTTTAGTTATGCCAGAGAGCCCTAAAAGTCTTTAAAGCTCAAAAAGAGCTTTAAAAATCAGTGGGACTGTCTTATACATTTTCACTGTTAAGATAGCTACTAATAATGATTTTATCCATTTTAATAATACGATGGGTTCTTCAGATTCAATCTATAAGACAGACGATAACTATTAATAATTTCACAATGCGCTTTTGTGGCATATATTTTAGGTTTTCCTTATAATAGTACAGGCTGAAAAGTACTGGTTAAAATTGTATTATGTTATAATGGTAACTTTTAGTAACATAAGCATATTTTTTTAATTTAATGGTTTAATCATATAACTGCTATTAATAATTAATTATTTTATAGTAAACTTTTCAAGTGAAGGTTGTAGTAAAATTTTATAAAATTTGTAAAACAATTTGTTTAATAGTTCTTTTTAGGATTAAATCTTTTTGTTAGCAAATCAATTTATGATTTTGTCAGCCTTCTTTTCATACACAATTTTACCATCTCAAAAACCTTCAATAATCATACCATTTTTTAATTTTGGATAATTAATAAATAACTCACCATAATTACTTTTTCTATCAATTTTATAAGCTTGTATGGGCTTTTATTTGTATTTTCTAACAACACCTTGACCAACACAAATAGTATCATAATTTTCTTTTTTCACACTATTAAATTTAACATTTTCAAATATTTCTGTATAATAATGTATGATAGTAACATCATTTTTAGCAGCCCCACTAACATCTTTATCACTGCTACTTTGTTTTTTACCAATAATTTTACAATATTATTTCTCTTTAGGATCGTAATAAATGTTTAATAGAAACCATATTCTCTAATAATTATCAATTCTTTATTATTTTAAAATATTCTGGATCTTAATTTGGTTCTTGTTTATCCACATTTTCTGATTCTTGTATTGGTGTAAGTGGTTCAATTAATTCTTTTGAATTGTCATGTTGTTGACTAATCAATCGACAGAATGTTAAAGAATATCTGAAATTTTTTCAAAGAAAGATGTTGGGGAACAACAGCTGTACCGGAATTAATGAAAGCTAAGCAATCACTTTCAATAGGTATTAATTAAAAAAACGCATGATGCCTTCGCGTAAATGGCAAATAGAATTGGCTAATGTGCTTCATAAACCTGTTAAAAGAAAATTTACTCAAAGCTTTGTTACTTTTAATAATGTTGATAAGATTTCGTCAGCTGATATTATTGATATGAAAGAGTTTAGTAGACGGTTAAAAAGGTTATAAATATCTATTAATGGTTATTGATATAGTTAGTTATGGTTAGATTATACCTATTAAAAACAAAACTGGTAGAAGTATAGTTAAAGCATTTACTCGTATAATTAAGAAAGGTAGAAAACCAACCAAATTATAGGTTGATAATGGATCTATAATATATATAGCAACAAGGAAATATTGAAACAAAAATAATCCCTTAAAAATAGGTGATAAGGTTAGAATATCAAAAGATAAACGGAAGATGTTTGATAAGGGCTATGCAATAAACTCGAGTTTAGAATTATTCATAATAGATAAGATCCAATATACTAACCCGGTCACTTATAAAATCTTACTAATGATGAGATACTTTCTATGAACTGCAATAACAAAAAAAACCCAAAATGTTTCCCCATTGATAAAGTGATAAAGAAAACAAAAATAAGGCTTGTATATCATGGAAAGGACATCATAAACAATTTAACAGTTGGATTTTATTGAACATTTTAAACAAAATACAAAAATTGTTTTAAAGAAATATTATCTTTAAATAATATAGATGGCCTCCTAAAGTCCGACCCTACGTCCTTTTCATAGGAGGTGGAAACAGGTAATGCTGGCTAACAAGGCTCTGGTGAAGCTGGTGGGCCAATCCCCCGTCAGTGGATAAAACGGATTACAGAAAGCGAACAATCAACAAAACTACCGGCAACCGTCGTCAAGGAGCTCCTCCAAGAGAAAATATGATGTCAGCTAGTGAAAGCCTAAACGATAAAGGAAGCTAGAAAACGGAATCTCCTTTCGACAAGGTAGCCAATCAGATTTGGAACATGGAATGTGCGAACTATGTACGAAGGAGGAAAGAGTGGGAATGTAGCAAAGGAAATGAGGAGCTATAAATTGCAAGTGCTAGTTCTATGTGAGACCAGGTGGACAAACTCTGGGGAAACCAGACTGAGCACAGGGGAGAACTTGCTCTATGCAGGTCATGNAACAATCAACAAAACTACCGGCAACCGTCGTCAAGGAGCTCCTCCAAGAGAAAATATGATGTCAGCTAGTGAAAGCCTAAACGATAAAGGAAGCTAGAAAACGGAATCTCCTTTCGACAAGGTAGCCAATCAGATTTGGAACATGGAATGTGCGAACTATGTACGAAGGAGGAAAGAGTGGGAATGTAGCAAAGGAAATGAGGAGCTATAAATTGCAAGTGCTAGTTCTATGTGAGACCAGGTGGACAAACTCTGGGGAAACCAGACTGAGCACAGGGGAGAACTTGCTCTATGCAGGTCATGAAGAAGAAAATGCACCACACACGGAGGGAGTAGGAATCATGTTGTCAAGAGAAGCAGCACAAGCCCTCATAGGATGGGAACCAATCAACTGAAGGACGCTAGTTGCTAAATTCAGGACATCCAACAAGAGAATCACACTCAAAACCATGTGTTATACCCCAACAAATTATGCAGATGTGGAGGTCAAGGAGGAATTTTATGACAGGCTTCGAACAGTGGTAAATAGTGTGCATGAGAGAAAGATGGTTATCCTTATGGGGGATTTTAACGCAAAGATTGGACAGGACAACCACGGCTACACAGCAGTCATGGGGAGACATGGACTGGGTACCATGAATGAGAACAGCCAGATGTTAGCAGACCTTTGCACTGAAAGCAACCTACTCATCTGTGGATCAGTTTTGCCTTTTGCTTTGCCAAGGATGTCCACAACATAACATGGGTTTCACCTGACGGAAATACTGAAAACCAGGTTGACCACATCTGCGTAAGCAAAAAATTCAAAAGATCCCCCATTGACGTTGGCAGTAAGAGAGGAACAGATGCAGCTTCAGACCATCACCTGGTAGAAGGAAAGCTACAACTGAAGCTTAAAATGTGCTCTAACTTATTCACCATAGTGAAATTCAACACAGAGAAATTAAAGGAGC
Organism: Morbakka virulenta; assembly: GCA_003991215.1. Classification (NCBI taxonomy): domain Eukaryota; kingdom Metazoa; phylum Cnidaria; class Cubozoa; order Carybdeida; family Carukiidae; genus Morbakka; species Morbakka virulenta. The sequence continues at coordinate 1,813,640 of RDPX01000134.1, read as the reverse complement.
AGGAGCATGTGCAACAATACCAGGTGACTCTGAGAAACAGATTTGAGGTTCTGCAGGAAGTGGTGACAGAAGAGGAAACTATAGAAGGATATTGGAGCAAGGTCAAGGAAAACTGGAAGGGAACATGCGAAGAAGAACTGGGTAGAAGAAAGAAGCAACACAAACCGTCGATATCACAGGCAACTTTAGATAAAATGGATGAGCGGAAGAAGGTGAAGAATTCACTAAACAGTGCCCGGACAAGAGCAACAAAGGTGAGGCTTGAAGAAGAAATGGGATTCCGTGGACCCTTTGGCGTCAGCTGGACGACCTAGATTTTGCGGATGACACTGCTCTACTATCTCACACACACATCAACATATGCAAGACAAGATGTCAACCTTGGAAACCAATGCATCAAAAGTTGGACTGCGAATGAATAAGGACAAGACAAAGATCATGAGAATAAATGCAAAGAAGGTTAACAAGCGGGGATATAGAAGAGGTTAGGTAATCTACTTATCTGGGAAGTATAGTAGATGAGACCGGCGGGGCCCAACAAGACATCAAGACAAGAATAGCCAAAGCAAGGACAGCGTTCTTAACAAAGTGTGGCGGTCAAGAGAGATAACTACTAAAACAAAGTTCAGGATTTTCAACTCAAATGTGAAATCTGTACTGATGCATGGAGCTGAAACTTAGCGCACTACAAAGGTAACAGACAGACAAATCCAGTCATTCATCAACAAATATCTCCGACGGATCTTGAAACTTTGGTGGCCAAACTGTATTAGCAATCAAGACCTATGGGAACGGAAAAGAGGAAGACCCAGAGCCACCTGGCATAGAAGTCTAGAACAGTTGAAAGACAGCGGACATAGTTGGCACACCATCATGACTGCAGCCCAGGACAGATGTTGACGGAGGGAGATTGTTAGCGGCCTATGCTCCATGTCGGAGTGAACAGGCTTAAGTCAAGTAAGTCAATATAGATGGAAGAATATAATAGACAATTAATGAATGAAGTTGATGAAAATAAAAATGATCCTTTTGAAATACAAGATTATGGTCTTATAATTCAGAATATTAAAAATGAATATGTTATGGGAGATCTGAATGATTTTAGTAACATAATATTAAAAGCTACATCTAATAGAAAACAGTTTGAAGATCTTTTAAGATATATTTTAGAAGATAATAAAATCAGTGAATATGATTTGATAAGGAATAATATTAATAAAGAAGATAAGGATGACAAGCTTGATAAAAAATCATCATCTTCATCATCATGTGTCATGCAATCCTGCGTCAGCGATCAGGGTTCTCCACTCTACTCTCTCATACATGGTCCTTATTGTCTGCGTGTTGCTCTCTTTCCCAGCCACTTTCAATTTCTTCTCATTACATGTCCCATAAATTTTGCCTGACGTTTCCTTATCTTTTTATTAATGAATGTGTAGTCTCTGCCATATCTAGAACCTCCTCATTTGTCTTCCTTTCCGTCCATGGTATTTTCAGCATTCTTCGAAGGAACCACATTTTTGTTACCTCAAGTTGCTTCTTCATTTTATTTGTTAACGTCCATGTCCCACATGCTTACAATAATATAGGTTCCATATAACATTGCAATAGCCTCGCTTTCAGTGTCTGGGATAAGTTCTTGTTGGTAAGTAAATGTTTCATCTTTTAGAAGGCAGTTTTTGCTTGGCCTATTCTGCATTTTATCTCCATTTCACATCGACCATCTGATGCTATCCCAGGCACCCAGATATTTAAACTTTTGCGCCTGTTGAAGTCTTTTTCCATTTACATTTATGTAGCATGTTGGTTTTATTTTCTTTCTTGAAAACACCATTGTTTCAGGTTTTTTTCATTTAAACTTAGTCCCATTTACTCACTTTCAAGTTCAATCTTGTCAACTAGATCTTGTAGATGTTTCTCACATTCAACTATGAAAGTGGTGCATCTTCTTGATTATTCTTTGGTCTTTGCTGTCTAAATTTAATTCTTGTAGAATGTCTATGACACATTCATGTTTTACTGTATTAAAGGGTTTGGTGTAATCAATAAAGCATACAGACATGTCTTTGTTGACTTCTAAAGATCTCTCTATTAATTACTTTAGAATGTATATAGCGTAAAGAGTTCCCTTTCCTTCTACAAACCCACACTGTTCCTCAGCTATTTCTGGTTTGATTTGATTCCTGGCTCTCTTCATTATTATTCGTAGAAGAATTTTAGTTATATGACTCATTAAACTAATGGTGCGATGTAATTTGTATTCTAGTGCCGAGGTTTTTTGGGGAGTGCAACAAATATTGATTTAGATAGGTCAGTTGGAATGTGCCCGGTATTATACATGTCATTTAATAGTTTGGTCAAAACTAAAATTCCCAATTATTCCAGTGGTTCCAGGATTTCAATAGTGATTTCATCTAAGCCAGCTGCTTTCCTATTCTTCATTTTTCTCATGGCAAATTGTACCTCCTCTTCCAATGTGAGAGGGCCATCAAAATTGGTGTGAATTTTTTTTGCCTTCTGGTCTTGTGTCGTCTTATAATTCTTTTATATATTCTGACCATCTGTTCAATATTTTGTCCTTTTCTATTATGATTTCTCCATCTTTTGATTTTATGCATTCACTTGATGAGCATGTTTTTTTGTTGTTGCCAATTTCATCTATTCTTTTGTACATTACTCGTGGATTCAATACATGGGCCCTTTCTGTGTCATTATATTTTTTCTCCAGCCATGCTTTTTTTATTCTTGGCACTATATTTTAATCTCTTTGTTCAGGTCTTCATTTCTTTTTTTATTATTCCTATTTGCTCTTCGTTTGTCCATCATTTCCAGAATGCCATCAGTCATCCATATTTGTTTAGCATTTTGTTTTTTAGTGGTACATTTCCTTTAGCTGATTCTGTTATGGCTTCTTTGAATTTTTCCCGATTTTCATGAATGCCTTGATTGGTGTCCAGTATCTTGAATTTATTTCTGTCTGCCACCTAATATTGTTTCCTGACTTCTTTATTGTACTTTTATACTTCAATATGCAGTTTAATATTTTTGATGATCTTCTTTTTTCTTTTCAGTTTGAGTGCTACTTTTGCAATCAAGGGATTGTGGTCTGAGTTGCAATCCGCATTTGGGTATGTCTTAACTCCCTTCACAGCGTTTCTAAATCTTTGGTTAATCGTTATGAAGTCAATTTGAACGTTTGTGTTTCCATCTGGGCTTACCCACTTCTACTTGCTCCTTGGATGTTGTTTAAACCATGCATTTGATATGATCATATTGTTTCTGCTGGCCCATTCTGCAAGTCAAATTTACCTCTCTCATTTATATTGCCCAAGCTATGTAGCCCCACACTTCTTTCACTTCCCATCTTTGCTTTGAAATCACCTTGGATGATTATCATCTCTTGAGACAGTATTTCACAGCTTGATCAAATTGATCATAAAAAGTTTCTAATTCTTTTTCTGTGCTTTCAGATGTTGGTGCGTAGATTTTAATAAGACATGTCGAATGGTTTTCCACTTTATTTTACTATTAGCACATGATCTGACAGTGCCTAATATCCTTTTAATGACTAAGCTGTTGCCGAGTCTAACAGTATGCAAACTCCGCTCGAGTATGTTTCTCCACCCGAGTATATCATTTGATGGTCACCAGTTTTCATGTTGCCTGCTCCGATCCATCTCACTTCACACAATCCCATTATGTTCAGCTTTGGCCTGTACATTTCTCTTTTTACGTTATCTAACTTCCATGCTTGATATAGCGGTCTTACGTTCCATGTATTAATTCTTCTTTGTGCAGTCGTTTGATGAGCATCGTGTGCCACCTGGCGCACATGGTGGTCCCTACAGGACGAAGCTACTTTATTGTTGATAGAGTCTCCATTGACGTCGTTATCTGAAATTGTAAAGTGAATTTCCGTGAATGTACAAGGAATGATGCAACAGTGTTTTCCCGTTGCCTTTTGCCGAGTTTTGGAATAAGAGTTAATCTTCTCCTAGAAAGGTTGCTTTCACAACCTTCATGGGCCCCATCTGTCCGCACTATTTGAACCGTAGCATTAATTAGTAAATCTTGTTGTAAAGCAGCAACAAATATATTGATAACTGGAAATTATTCGGAAATTACCTGGAAATTAACTGGAAAGATTTTTGTGATAATTGTATATCAGATTATGATGGCTTGAGTTTTAATAAGTAACATGAAATTAATTTAGTTGATTTTGAAAAAATCGAATAAAGTGTAATTAAAAAGAAATAAAATATTAAAACAATTTAATAAAATCTTTAATATTGTAATAAATTAATTTGATGTATTACAATATTTGTTTTGCTATTTAACAATAGCCAAAAACAAATTATATTTCTGGCTTTTTATTACATAATTTATTATGTATAAATTTGTAACCATTTTTATAAGTTTCATTATAATTAAGACATACATACTCTTTTTTTGCCATTTCTTAAAAGTTTCTATTTCGTTTTCCAATTTTTCATTTGTTAAAAATTTTTGTTCTTTTGTCACCCTAATAAATGTTTCTTATGTGACCTTCTGGCATAACCTTCTTTTTTAACATAATTACATGTGTAATAATAATGATCTTTTTTACTTCTCGCAGTTGGACAATTATTATTTTATTTTTCAGATATTTTCGCCATACCTGCATTTATATCAAGATTTTGTTGTCCACTATAAAGGTTATTATGTGTTATGTTATTTTATCACAATTTGTTGCTTTCACGCATTTTTTTATTCTGATAATTGTTTTTAATAGCAGTTTTTTTACAATCTTCTTGCGGTGTTAAAATTTGCAGATTACATAGTCTACTATCTGATCTTCGTTCATTGACATGATATATGACTTTTCCATCTTGAATTTGTCTACAGTAACATTCCCAAATACATATATGTACAAGATATGTTTTATACATTTTATCACCATGTTTTCTAACTGAACACATAGTATAACCATTATAATGTTTTGATGGTTGCATTGATGCTTTTTAACATCATCATCATCATCAAACGGAAAGGCACGCCCATTAATTCTCCTCCACTTTTGCCGGTCTCTTGAATTATTAAGCATCAGAGCCATTGTCGTTCCAGTCATCTCTTTGATGCTATCAGCTATTCTTCTTTTTTAGCAATGTTTATCATATTACCTAATTCATCACCAGCATACAAATCATAAACAGAATGAACAATATAAATACAAATTTTATTGATATTTTAGTCATATAATAGATAGTGTACTGCCTCTTTAAAACAATTATACTAAAAAGTCTATTAATGGATAATGTTAGTAAAGAATGTAAGTATATTGTTAATGAAGATTAGAATATTGATGAAAAATACAATTTAATAATGGATAATGTTAGTAAAGAATGTAAGTATATTGTTAATGAAGATTAGAATATTGATGAAAAATACAATTTAATAATGGATAATGTTAGTAAAGAATGTAAGTATATTGTTAATGAATATTAGAATATTGATGAAAAATACAACAATTTAATAATGGATAATGTTAGTAAAGAAGGTAAGTATATTGTTAATGAAGATTAGAATATTGATGAAAAATACAATTTAATAATGGATAATGTTAGTAAAGAATGTAAGTATATTGTTAATG
>RDPX01000134.1:1791686-1807719 GCA_003991215.1 Morbakka virulenta | reverse complement strand
AATGTTAATAATGAGTAAGGGTAGTAAAGAATGTAAGTATATTGTTAATGGAGATTAGAATATTGATGAAAAATACAATTTAATAATGGATAATGTTAGTAAAGAAGGTAAGTATATTGTTAATGAAGATTAGAATATTGATGAAAAATACAACAATTTAATAATGGATAATGTTAGTAAAGAAGGTAAGTATATTGTTAATGAATATTAGAATATTGATGAAAAATACAACAATTTAATAATGGATAATGTTAGTAAAGAAGGTAAGTATATTGTTAATGAATATTAGAATATTGATGAAAAATAAGGTAGTGTGAGTAAGGTAGTGTTTTTAAAAAATAGTATAAGTATAATAGAGTAATTAATAAAAACTATTTTGAAAAATTAACAAAAGATGAATTAATGGAGGTGTTATTGAAAAAAAACAAAACAAGTGTCAGCACCAAGATTTAAACTAGTGCCATCACCAACAGCAAGTGTTAAAAAGATATTTAAATATAAAGATTATATTATTTCTCCACCACCTTAATTCAGAGATGTTTACAAACCAATCCCTGCAATTAGAACTAAATTAACTGAATCAGATCAAGTTTTAACCAACTGTGTTCAATGTTACAAAATAAGCAAGAAGCCTTCAAGTACATATCAGAAGTTTTTGAAAATGAAAAACTAGATTTGATGATGAGAAAGGGTGTTTATACCTACGATTACATGGATTCATTTAATAACTTTGATGAAACTGAATTACCAAAAACAAAAGAATTCAACAGTGTATTGAATGATGAAGATATTAGAGATGAAGATCATAATAATGCTCAAAATATTTTGAAGACCTTTTCTCTTAAAAATATGGGTAAATATCCATGATGTCTATCTCAGACCAGATATCTTATTGCTTGCTAATGTGTTTGAAAATTGTTTGGCTCAAACAGTATATTGCTTTTAATACTGAAAAGCGTAAAAATGCTGAAAACAGTTTATAAAAAGAATTTTTAAAATTAATGAACAACTCAGATTTTTTAAAGACATTGGAAAATTAAAGAGTTGACGTTAGACTTGTTACCGATATAAAAAAAATTAAGAAAGTTTGCTAGTAAACCAGCTTATGTTGGTAGTAAGATTATAAATGTAAATTTGGTTATGGTGCATAAAATCAAAGAAACACTTACCCTCAACAGGCGTCTTAGGTAGGTATGTATATGTATCTTAGCTCTTTGTAAGACATTGATGTATGACTATCATTATAAATATATCAAAATTAAATGCTAAACTACTGTGTACAGATACTGACAGTTAAACATAGAAACAAAATAGACTGATCATGGGTATCACGATTTTTGGAATGATAAACAGAGATTTCATAATAGTGACATAATAGTGATAATCTGGGAGAGTCACAATATTAGAATAACAGGGATAACAAAGTAATCGGTAAACTTATGCCTCTCGGTATTACAAAATCAAATAACTCAAAATATAAGATGATTAATAATTAGCAACCATTCTATGTATGAAGTTATAAAACCATCAATATGTTTGTTTTAATGTTTTATTGATATAATTATTGCACTGGTCAACAGCATTTTTTTAACAGGAGCTCCTTGTACATTTTCTGTTCAATCCTGGGGTGCTGAGCACGAATCTGCATTTCAATTTTTTCCATCACGTCAGAATTTTTTTTTAAATTGAATTTTAATTAATTTTTAAACCAATTTTAACTAACTTTTGGCCTTCGGACTAACATAAACATCTGTTCCAAAAAGGGTTTCACAGGTGCTAAAATGTCAATAGAGTAGCTGCATCTGCATTGCGTCAGTGACAGGAGATTCTGGATTCCGAGTTAGCGTCCCTGTGCACTCACAACATTGTACAATTATTACGCAATGCGACGGCTTGAACAATAAACTCCCAACATGTAAGCATGCTGTTCATGTTTCAACGAGTGTAGGGAGCTGTGACACACACAAAAGTCAAAGCAGATAAAGCTTAGTTTTGACATCAAAGAACAAGGGAACGGTTGCTTATGCTTCATACTGGCAAAGATTAATTATTTACATATTTTTTAACACTTAGTTAGGACATAAAGACAATGCATCCATGAATTCATGAAAACATATTCCCTGAGAGATAACACCAAGGTGCGTACCTAAAGGTAGATTATTTTAGATGGAAGGCCACCATTAGGTTCTACTTGGGTGCATAAACTTGTGATTGATGTTATAGTATTTTGAGCACCTTGCAAGTAGTATCAGCTTCATACTTTGGATCCGAATGCTAAGGTTTCCACAATTCGTTATCGCGATCGGGAATTTTCCCAGTTTTTCACAAAGACCGGTCTACTGTGCCACTGCACCGATGAACAAGGGTTGCTGTATGCTCTTGGACGTGGGCATAACTCGACAGAATGGAGGTTGTTCATAGACTCATCGGTGGTGAGCCTAAAAGGTGTACTATTGCACAGTGGAAACTTACACCCACCGATACCAGTCGCTCATGCCATTGGAATGAAAGAAACGTACGAAACGATGAAGGAGATGCGTTGTGCCGTCAAGTACTCGGAACATAAGTGGAAGATCTGTGGTGACCTCAAGGTTGTAGGTCTAGTGTTGGGCCACCAAAGTGGATACACCAAGCACTCCTGTTTCCTCTGTTTGCGGGACAGAGCAGATGAAAAACACTACAAACAGAAGCAGTGGCCCAAGTGATCCAGTCTCGTGCCAGGGAAGCACAACGTGCAACACGCTCCTCTCGTTAAGCTAGGAGATGTCCTATTTCCTCCCCTGCACATCAAACTTGGACTAATGAAGCAGTTTGTACGGGCGCTGGACAAGGACGGAGTACCTTTTCGCTTCCTGCAGCATAAGTTTCCTCGTATCAGTGAAGCCGAGCTAAAGGCGGGGATCTTTGTTGTCCTCAAATCCGAGAGCTTCTAAGCGATTCTGATTTTGCATGCAAGATGAGCAGGGTGGAGCTTCAGGCATGGAAAGCTTTCAAGGCTGTAGTCGAAAACTACCTCGGCAACAAGCGAGCCACTAACTACAAGAAGCTGATTGCTGACCTCTTTCGCCACTACCGCCAAAAGGGATGCAGAATGTCAATCAAGCTGCACTATCTTCACTCCCATCTGGACTTCTTCCAGGATAACCTCGGGGCTGTCAGCGACGAGCACGAAGAGCACTTCCACCAGACAATCGCAACGCTGGAACATCGCAATCAAGGGCGCTGGGATGCAGCAAGAGTGCGTAGCAGCAAGAAAGCTTTTTGAGTTGTGAACCCGAGGGACCTTGGTCTTATGCAGTGACTGAATTCTTCGGAATGTATTTAAAGGCGACTCACTATTCATGATAGCATGTAATTTCTGTATTTGACACCCTCATTTGAGTCAAAACGACAGTACATTGATATATTATTAAATTTGCCCTACTTTCTAATGGGACAGGTCAAATTGAGTACAAGGTTCCCACAGCATTTATCTACTTTTTGGGAAATTTTGTTATTATTCCATTTTTGGGAGATTTGCCGAAAAGGTTGTTTTCATCAAATCGGTGGTGACATACAAAAATAAAACTTGACGTGATAGAAAAATACGGACTTCAGATTTGAAATCAGCGCGTCGCATTTAGTTAGAAAAAGCTAATACGACTCATGTTACAGAGAAAATCATAAAGAGGTGAAGAACATCAATTATATTCCAGACTATAATCTAATAAGGAGAAAACATAAATTCTTTTTTAAAAATGATTAATTATTAATAGCGATTGTGTGATTAAACTAAACTGTGAGCAGAGTGTGGTCTCTGATAAGGATTTCAGTCAGCTTTGTGCAAGCAGAAAAACGCCTAATGTTGAAGATTCCACCATCGCTCATTACTTGCAGGTAAACTCCAAGGCCAAATTGCGAAATAATATCCAAACAATAGAAGGCAGGTTCGCAGACGCCGCGAAAAAGTTTGGTCTCACAGTAAGCTTGAAGAAAACAGAAGTAATGTTTAAACCTTCTCCTGGCGTTTCTTATGAAGATCCTGTCGTCGAAATGGAAAGCACCACGCTCAGGAATGTGAAGAACTTTTGCTATCTTGGTAGTGTTATGACACATAACGGCTTGCAAGACGAGGAGATAAATCAGCCCATATCAAAAAACAGCATAGCTTTCGGACGTCTCACCGGCAGACTATGGAAGAGTCACAATGTCAAACTGGGCACAAAAATCAGTGTGTACAAATCCGAGGTCCTATCCTCTCTACTGTACTGCTGTGAAACGTGGACGCCCTACAGGAAACATATTCGCCAGCTTGAAGCATTTCACACGAGCTGCCTTCGCCAAATATGCAATATTCGCTGGCAAGACCGAGTCATCAACACAGAAGTCTTAGAAAAGATCGACATAACAAGCAATGAATCTATGATAATGAAGTCTCAGCTGCGCTGGTCCGGACACGTACGACGCATGAGCGATGACCGAATCCCCAAAGCTCTGTTTTATGGACAGCTCAAAAAAGGCTCTCGTTCTAAGGGACGCGCACGTCTACGTTACAAAGACAACCTGAAGTCCACAATGAAAACCTGCCAAATAAATTCTGCAAGATGGGAAGAAGACTGCCTCTACAGTTCCTCTTGGCGGGGCCAGTGCCACTCAGCAGTCCAAACATTCAAAGACAACCGCATTGCTGATGTCAAGCTGAAGAGACAAGCAAGGAAATTCCGCACTCCGATGACCAACGAAACCTTCGAGTGCACCAAGTGCGGCAAGAAATGTCTTTCCCGGATCGGCCTCAATTCGCATGAAAGGGCACACCAGCGTCGAGACGCTCATCCGTCGCAGCAACGGGAGACTCCATCATCATCATATTAATTAAACTACTAAATTATAAAAATATGCTTGTGTTATTATGTTTTATTAATACAATTATAGTCATTTTGAGGTACAATAGATTAATTATATTTCAAACTGTACAATTTATAGGAAACATAGCTAATAATCTGCGGCAACAACAAAATCTCACCATGATGAACGTCCTAAATGACTGGTTACACAAGTCGTTTATGAACGTTATCATGGTGAGAAACATAGGATGAAAAAAGCAAAAGATAATTTATTATTACAATTATAACCATTTTGTGGTGCAAAATACTAATTATTTTTCAACCTGTACTATTATGAGGAAACGAAAATTATAATCAAACATGATTAATAATTATCAGCCATCTTATAGATTTAATATGAAGGATCCATCATATGATTAAAATAGATGAAATCATTATGAGGAATTTATCTCAACACAAAAATGAATGAGACAGCCCCTTCGCTTTCAAACGTTCTTTCAGAGCTTAAAAAAAGCTTACTTGTCGAAGGGCTGTCTGAGCATTTCACGAGTTCTCCATACCCACGGATGAGTCTTTAAGTGTCAAATTACTTCTTTATTTCTGCAGCAACAATGTCATTGTAATATTGTTATCAATTAAACTGTACTGTCGAAAAACAGTCTGAAAAGGAAATGCAACATTTGCATTATTACTGACGTTCTTATTTATAAAACCAAAACAAATAGTCTTTTACACTTCTTAGAAAAAGGTGAGCTACCAGCGCCATCTTCTCCTATACAGTAGTTATTTTGTATTCGTTATCAAACAAACAGTTATAATTGGTACATAAATCTTGCTTCAGCGCCATACTGCAAGGTATTCACAGTTTACAGCAGACGTGGTGGAGACCTACAACATTATTACAGTTATTACTGACTTAACATTATTTAAACTGTAACATTACGGTCCCCGTGCTAAGCTATAAAANGTCTGAGCATTTCACAAGTTCTCCATACCCACGGATGAGTCTTTAAGTGTCAAATTACTTCTTTATTTCTGCAGCAACAATGTCATTGTAATATTGTTATCAATTAAACTGTACTGTCGAAAAACAGTCTGAAAAGGAAATGCAACATTTGCATTGTTACTGACGTTCTTATTTATAAAACCAAAACAAATAGTCTTTTACACTTCTTAGAAAAAGGTGAGCTACCAGCGCCATCTTCTCCTATACAGTAGTTATTTTGTATTCGCTATCAAACAAACACTTATAATTGGTACATAAATCTTGCTTCAGCGCCATACTGCAAGGTATTCACAGTTTACAGCAGACGTGGTGGAGACCTACAACATTATTACATTTATTACTGACTTAACATTATTTAAACTGTAACATTACGGTCCCCGTGCTAAGCTATAAAACTCGTATTTGAGTAAGTCTCATTTTCCATTCCGACATTTTGTTCTAACATTAAGGGTTCTTACTAGCTTTAAAATGCGTTCTTAACATTCTGGGGCAAAAAATTATAATAGTAATAAAATTAAGAAATAATTAATGTCTTGAAATCTTATGACCAAGTACTGATATGCGCTATGGGTAAATGTTATTGGGTTTTCTTACATTTACTTATGTTAACACGTTCAATTGTTAACAAGTAGTTGTAACACCTTCAGCATTGTAAGGAGCCGTATGCTGCACACAGGTGTATGGAGGATTACTAACGACCTGGTTCAGCCTTCCTTCCAAGGTTTGACCAAATCCAGATCAAGTAAATCTTTTCACTAACGGCTGCACGGAAACGACAAAAAACCCTTCCAGATACACTTAAGTCAAGTGTTCTGGCTGGCGGGCGTAGCTTTGACAGGGGGCGAGAAGTGACCGGTTACAGTACCCTGAGTACACTGAGTATCCCCCAAGTAGAATAGAAATTGTTAAATGGGATGCGAGAGGAATAAAGGAAGACGAAAAGCTTGAACAACTCCCAGATAAAATTTCAAAATAAAAATTAATGTACTTAAGTTCTTTAAACGGTTTGCTGCTTGGACATTTTAATGTAATAAATATATCAAACAAAAGACACTAATAGACATGATAAAATACTTTATAAATCATTTATTGACCTTTCGTCAATCATTGACATACTGATGAGATAAAGATAAAGCTTCAAATTACACTGATGTAATACAAAAGATTTGTTAACTAATCACAGGCTCGCCAATAAGCAAATAAATATGGGGATAAGACCTTTGGCATGAAGGTAGTAAAGATAAAGCTTCTCGTTACCAGCATTGGCGTTTAGTAACTGTGAAAATTCAGGAATAAAACACTTGGAGGCGTTAACCAAAACATATAAACACTCTGCACTTAAAGATCACATACAGGAAACAGGGCAATCCCAGCAAAAGGGAAGATAAACATGCACTGTCTCAGGAAAGACGAAATACTTTACGCGCAAAATGGGATGCAAGACGCTTAATTCGTCAATGGCAATTAAAAAGGAAAAGAAGGTGAGGAAAAGGCAAAGCAAAATTAGAGCGTTGAGAGAGAAAGAACAGGGTAAACACCCTCAAATACAAATAAAATTTTCCAGTATGCTTTACAAAACAATTCAGTTTCTTCTTTCACTCAGCTCACAGACCAATAAAAAACCAAAGCATCAAGAAAAATAGAAAACCCACATTCGAAAGCCATGGATGACATTCAAGTGATAGTCACAAAGCTGAGCTACCGTAGGTCGGAATGTTAAGACGCTGCCACAATAGAAATGCCATGTGCTGAAGGGTATACCCATTGCTAAGATATTGCACAAAAATGGCATGAAATAGGGCGTCAGAACAGTTAAATAGTGGGCATAAATGTTAGTTATGCCGGTCAACAACAATAAGCCAATTTGCATCCTGAAAGCTATCAACGGAAGGCACTTCTGGCGATTCCAGACAAGTCATTAATACAATTATGACAAATCAAATAACTCTTAGATAAGAACAAACCCGAAAGATTTCCCGTTTAGTTTGTGGGATACGTAGGCCAGTCGATGCCATTAAAAACAAATTTTTAGGAGGGCTAAAAGAAACCAGGAGCCTTTATCATCATCAATATGAAAGCGAAATGTGACACTGTATTTAGAATACTATAGAAACTCCAGATAGTCAGAAATTTTGAATCTAAAGTTTCAAAATTAAAGAGCGCCTATATGAGGGCAAACAATTCATCAGTATTTACTGCTGGTCAAGGTAGATTGTTTTCCAAAAATTTAGATCTGTGACAAATATCTCTTCTCTTTCTGATTATATAATTTAATTCTTTCCGGGATTTGCCTTTGGAAATGAAGCAGCTGGACTTATCACTGAACCTGAAAGCCATCAATATAATGTAGCAATGACAGTACGCTTCCCATAGTATTTAAGAAAATGAAACTGACAACAGATGAATTAGATAAAGCATTTCGGAAATGAGGTTGAAAATAAACGGAATAAAGTGTAAAATGTTCTACCGATAGCAAAACAGATTCATATCAATGGGGAGCATGTCCAAACGAGGGGAGGTTTTCTCCTTTCAGGTAGCCAATAATGGATAAAGTTACTGTTGTAAGAAAAATTTCAAATGGCACTTCTTAAGCATATGAAGGCCTCATCGACCTTCATATGCTTGAGAAGCGCCATTCCGAACACAAGTGCAATGAACATATAGCGTAACGTCCACCTAAGCAAAGCCTCTGCACTCCTTATAACAAAATGTCCTGGGAAGTCCTGGACACTAAAGGCGAGGAGGTAAGAAAACAGGTATCTGATATGAACTATTTAAGCACCATTCTCAGAGTCTCTTTAAAAATCGAAAAGCAATTTACGAGCCCACTGAATGTTGGTAATCATTACATTCATAGAAAAACTTAAGTCAAAACAGTTACGCTGAATAGGCAAGATAATCATACGGCCCCACAAAGTACTACCTAGCGCAAGTTCAAATCTTTGATTCTGCAAACAAAAGAACCAGAGGGAGACCCCCAACCAAGAGCTGAAAAATAATACTTGGTAAGACACAAGCTTTTTATTATTAGTAAAGGCTGAATATGCGAGGGCCTACCCATAGTTTGGTCAAATATAAAGGAAACTGTTAAAAGAGGAGAGTGATTATTGTTAGTAACTCCCAGCTCTTTCACATTTGTGTCTCAAGCCATCAATATAATGTAGCAACGACCATATGTACCATATAATGACCTATCCAGGATATACTCGTAGAGCCAACAAACTCTACATATTTATACTATTACCATAAAGTTTTTCATAACATCTTTCTAAGTAATAGCACTAAGGCTATACCTGTTCGTTATCAAGGCATGTAAATAAAACTACATTATTTGTATTTCTACAAGAGCTAAGTCATGGATTTCCATGGATTTAGTGAAAAGGTTATAGATGCAGCATTAAATATCAAAAAAACCCTTATATATATATATTAGAATATTAGGGAATTTCTAACAAGTGTATTCCTAGCAATAACGTTCTTCTTGACCGCAAAGGAATGCTTAACAAATGGTACAAGTCTTCTCATCTGAATTAATGGTGTCGGTATTTTTTCTTGAAGGTGGAAATACATTTGAATCATACTGTGACCGCACATTACCCGGAGGGTGATACAGTGCTACCACAAAGTGTTGGCCTTCAGTACCAACCGCCTGGCCTGCACCAACTATTCTACTTTTTTTCCAGACCATCTGAGTAAAACTTCCTACAAAGCAAAAAAGTATTAAAATTAAAAAAGCAATATTTCGGTTACATTAAACCGATTAGCTGAATTTCTAAATTTCCTTAAATACGTTTTCTAATTTTTGTAGTTATACTATTGGCATTATAAAATACTATAAAATACTTAAGAAAAGTATTCACTATGCCCTTGTTGTCCTCAAGAAAGGTTCATAGCCCATAGAATTGAAAATTAGGATGATTATCCCGCCCAATCAAATTTTACAGAGAAAATTGGTTTATTTGTTGCCTACTGGCAATCAATTAAATAAAATATTGTAGGCAATATCTTCCTTCATATTTTATGCTTTCCTTCTACAGCTACTGTAGAAGCAAAGAATATATTATTATGAAGGTAGCCTATGTATATAAGAATTACAAAAATAACCTTCTGATTCATCTAACGCCGGGTAATTGAAGAACTCTTTTGAATACACCGTCTTAGAATGGTGTTAAAAAATTTAGGGAAGCCAGAGCTATGGTAAATATGAATTATATTGTAAGACTCTGAAGGCTCTTGTCTAAAGAGATCTGAAATATATGTTTTTACAATAATATTGTTTAGATAAAGAGGACTTGAAAATACAGAAAAGTGAAAATTATGTTTGCACAGTACTGAATTCGAACCAGTGCCTACCATTGTCACATGTTCTACCACCTACGCTGTCGGCGTTTTTCCTTCACCAAATGATTTTCATAGAGGAAGGGTTTGTATGCGGCAGGGTTGGGAGAGGAAAGGTTTGGTAGGAGAGCTGTATAGTAAGAGATAGTAATTTGTAAGAAGAGGTGATGGTGAGAAGTGAGAATGATGAAACAGAAAGAAAGAAAAAAGAAAGAAAGAGAAAGAGAGGAATGGGGGAGAGAGGGGAAGAGAGGGGGGAGAGAGAGAGAGAGAGAGAGGGAGAGAGAGAGAGAGAGAGAGAGAGAGAGAGAGAGAGAGAGAGAGAGAGAGAGAGAGAGAGAGAGAGAGACAGAGAGAGAGAGAGAGAGAGAGAGAGAGAGAACAGAGAGAGAGAGAGACAGAGAGAGAGGTGAATGAGAGAGGTGATGAGAGAGGTGATGAGAGTGAGGTGATGAGAGTGAGGTGATGAGAGTGAGGTGATGAGAGTGAGGTGATGAGAGAGGTGACGAGGGAGAGAATGTATGTGTATGCATGTGCGCATGTGTGTATGTGTTTGTGTCCCCAGATGCAGTACTCAGTAATAAACAAAGAATGTGACACACACGAAACGGCTTACCTGTACTAGAGTGAAACCCCGGTGAGTCATAACTGTAGTTTTTTTCCTCATCATACCACATTGACGACACTTTCTCCCCAGTTAACTCTGCACCTGTCATGGCAGCCATGTTCTGCCCGACATCGTCAATTTGTACTGGCCTTAAGACACTGGTACGTGCAGCTTCTTCTGCTGCTCTTTGTGCTTCATTTGCAAGTTTTGAGGACCATTTAAGCTTTGGGACGGAATGCAGTCCTCTGAAGTGGTTGTGAGATTGAATAAATTGCTTTTTGAATTCCTTAGCAGCTGCGAAAAAATAGATTGATAAAATTGGCAGTGTAAAATGTTACACACTTGAAACAAAGCAGTAGGTAGGCCAAATAGTTTAAATGAAGCTTGCCATTAAGATTCAAATAAACCATAAAAATCTATACAATTTCACAATGTCAGTCTATGCTAGTGAAACATTGCTTCTGATGTCAAAAATTACACTGGTAAATAAAAAAAAAGGTTTTTTCTCTGGCATGGAATTTAAGAGCAGTTTTAGACTAATTTGAGGGTGCTGAATTCGAATCTGATCTTAGATTTTCTCCGTCATATCAAGTTTTTGCGCTATACATATTCATTCATGAGTATTTTTTCTTGAATTTTCAAAAAACTAATATCCTATCAAATAGTGTAGCAAAAAAAAGACGGATTATATGGTTCATTTTGGTAAATTTACTTTTAATTTAGTCTCCGAATAAACCGAAGAAAATTTTTGTTTTCTAAGAACATGCATAACATAACCATTTTTTATGATAAGAAAGTAAACAAAGAGATTTCAACTTACACAACACTCGTTTGCTGGTAGTGTTTTTAATTTATTTTATCACTAAATTTAGTTTTTACTGTTATTATTCTGCTGTTATAACGTTTTCATCATGACATTAAAACAATGGAAGAACGGTATCAAGGTCGGTGGGAGTCACACATGATGGCGGATTATTGCTGGAGCTTGATGAGAGACAACCCAGAAGCTGAATATCAGAGATCAGCCAGGAAAAGAAATTTCAGAAAACTGCTTTTTGATACTGATCTGTGTTCCATATATACATATATGTATTTTTATATTTTTCTGTCATTCTATTTGGATTGGTGTACATCGACTTAGTAATATTTGTTTTACCTTGATTATTAATATAAAAAATGTAGTACAAAAAATCACGTTTTTATTATGAAACCTTCGATATAGCTATAGGTTGACGAGTAATTTTCATAAAAAATTGGAAAATTGTATAGCTGAAAATCCTGATGTGATAGACAAAAACTGAGTTCATTTTCGTAATCAGCAGCCAAAATTTAGTTAAAATTCGTTTTAAAGCCCTCTGCCAGAAAAATCGTGTTGACCAGTGTTATTCTTTTTTTCATTGCAACTAACTCCAGTGCAACTATTTAAACGCCGATATCTTAAAATTGCCTTGGTATTTTGGCATGAAAATTAGTACACAGACAGACGGGAATTCTGAAAGTGACTTTGCTTATCCCTTTTCCACATGCACCAAAACATTTGCGCCAGCATTTCTCTGTGACGATACCCGTGGACATCAGCATGTGACCTTTTTGGTAATCAATCTAGTCATCATTAAAAGAGTAACGGGGAGAGCCAAAACGAGGAGGGGGTCAAAATAAAGCTTATAAGCAAGACTGTCGTTCCTTAAAGGCTAAATAATTAGTAACTAGAGAGTACAAAGCGTAATAGTTACAAAATAATGCAAATTAATACACACGTTAACTTTGAGTATAAGCAAAATTGCATGCTAATACAGAGAAGTCATACGGAACTTATCTCAATGCAAATGCGCATTTGCATTGAGATAAGAGGTCATGTGCAAATGACAGTTAACATTATTACCGATTCTGTTGATGAATTCGTAAACGCTGTATCTTGTCTTTGCAGTTTCGACCTATTTTTGGTAAGTGCAAGGAAAATGTAAGTCATTGCATTTATCCTAACAAAAATTATATTTTTGTATTGTTTGTTCCTAATTTGAGAAAGTCATGGTACAGATATTAACTCCGTATGTCAAATCCTCCAAATGGCTAATCCTAATATTGTCAACACAAATATGTACTAATAAAACTCACTTTAATTATTGCAACCTGAATTGAGAAAAAGTAAGATGCAACAAGGCCATGTGCCGTATACGCAAAGATATTTAGAGCTTTTAATTTCTCTGTCCTTTCCCTGTTTCTTCTAGTTAGTAAATTTGTGTTATGGTAAAACTGCCTGACATTTTTAGACAGGAACATCCTGGCCTTCTTAGCCACTGATATCATAAAAGCTGATTTTGGAGTCACAGCTCAAGAGGTCATCTGAGATGCACAACATAACTCTTTTGCTACATTTTATTTAATTCAACATGGCTCCAAGTCAAGCTATTTGCTGTGCTTAGTTAAAACAATGACCAGTTGAAACGAAAATTAGTAACAAATCCTAGACAACTTACAGTTTTACACGTCGCTTCTGCAAACCTTTGACCGTTAGAGCTCAGCTTTAGCTTTAGGTTGCATTCATGCTTTATGTGAGGGTTTAGATTTGGCTAAGACGTCAAAATGGGTAAGTTATAGGTATTGTTTGGGTGAGCATTAAGTGTCAGCTCCCAGGGTGCATAGAGTATGTGACTCCAGTCAACTTCGTTTCAGTTAGTTAGGAATGAGGCTGGGGTTAGCATTTGTGGTATTTTCTCTATTAAATCACAAGCTCTTAAGTTTACTGAAATCCAACAGACATTAAAAAACACTTTTTTTGTAAATGGCTGAGAAACAAATACAGTCAGAGAAGGTATACCCAATAAATTCTGGTAACTAGTGTATATAAAAGCTCGTAAAAACAACTTCCACCAGGGCACACTGGCTGTATGAAATAATGGTGAAAGTTCATACATGTGGACATAGTAGTTACCTTTTTTAATTTGCGTAATTCATATATGTTTACATGTTTATATGACTCATAGGGAAACCAGTCATGCGAACAAAAAGTTGCTTACATTGTGAGTCGAAATGGTTTTCTCTGTTACCACGAACTGTGCTTTCTTGCAAACTTCCACCAATGCCATCGTTTATTTCCGGCGTTGGTGACCCTGCTAATGTCGGCTTATCCCCTTCTGGCTTCTTTCTTGTACTGTCCGGCTTCGAATGCAACCTTTTTACGTTATCCTCAAAACTACTGAGTACATTTCCTGGTGGAAAATACCTGGCAACAACGAACTGCATTCCATCGGAAGTTGTTGCCTTTGCAATACCGAGCTGGTGAGTATCAGCCCATACCACTTGTGTAAAATGACCCGTGCCTGAACTGAATCCAGGATTGGAAAAATCATAATCCTTGATTTCGTTATACCACATGTCTGTTGCTTTTCTACCAGTTAGGTCCTCACCTGTTCATAAAAACAGAAAACCATACAACTACACTAGTCAAATGCATCTGTCCTTACAAAAATTTAAAAAGACTATGGTTAAAAATTTTATCTGCAGTCAGAAGAAAATGCGAAACACCACTCGTTGCCACAAACAGCTCCGAGGTGTAGTTCAGGCTGAGCAAAAATCTCAAATTAGCTTAAATCTGCAGGAGGAAGTAGGGAGACAGAGAAGCAAGTCTGATCAGTTGTGGTGAAAAAGTCAAGTGCAACATTGAATTTGAATTTATTGCTTTAAACGTGTTCCACGCAGCTGTTGGAAGCCATCGGGGGCAACCATAAGGATGGTCAAACCCGGTTTGAGTGTGTTCAGTACATTCAAACAAATAAGGGATAGAGGAGTATGAAAGTACAAAAAAAGTAATTGTATTGTGTTATTAAATACAAACAGATAGATAAACCAGAGGGCCGAGAATAAACATGCAGGAGAGAGAGAAAGTAGACAGGATANGCAGGAGGAAGTAGGGAGACAGAGAAGCAAGTCTGATCAGTTGTGGTGAAAAAGTCAAGTGCAACATTGAATTTGAATTTATTGCTTTAAACGTGTTCCACGCAGCTGTTGGAAGCCATCGGGGGCAACCATAAGGATGGTCAAACCCGGTTTGAGTGTGTTCAGTACATTCAAACAAATAAGGGATAGAGGAGTATGAAAGTACAAAAAAAGTAATTGTATTGTGTTATTAAATACAAACAGATAGATAAACCAGAGGGCCCAGAATAAACATGCAGGAGAGAGAGGAAGTAGACAGGATAAATGTAACCGGAGTGGATACGGGGAACGGAGAGGACAAGGAAAGTAAAGAGGGTAGGGACAGCAGAGAGGGTAGGGGAAGCAGAAAGGGTAAGGGAAGCAGAGAGGGTAGGGGAAGCAGAGAGGGTAAGGGAAGCAGAGAGGGTAGGGGAAGCAGATAGGGTAGGAGAAACAAAGAGAGCAGGAGGAAGCTAAGTGCATAGGGAAAGAACAAAGGATAGAGAAATCAAATGGAGGGGATAGAAAAAGGGGAACCAGGGAATAAACAGAAAAAAGGTGAGACGAAAAAAAGGAAATGGGAGCAAGGAGAAAGGGGTTGAACAGGGTGACAATTTTGAACAAAAAAGAATGGTGATAGGGTGAAGAGCTGTGAGGGAATGAGAAAATGAAGAAATTAGTAGTATTTTGATTGACGGCTTATTTACATGTTATGTGCAGATTAGAATAGCTGGCAGCAAAAACAAATTTCGATTAGGAAAATATAATATAATATTGCTTCTTGCTTTGCAATCTAATATGTATAGCAATATGGGTATAACCTTAAGTTTGTACCTTGCATGAATGCGAGATTTTCACCTTCATCATCCTGGCTTGCGTGTTTTAGGGATCCAATTGATGCCAAATGATCTGCCCAATTTTGGGCATTCGATGCCAGTTTTGATGACCATTTTAGTGGTTCGGCACCATGTTTTGCTCTATATTCATTGTGGGCACTAAGTGAATCTTGCTTTAGTAACTGCGACATACCTATAAAAAAATAAATATCATCTCGTACAATATTAAATCGGAATGGCAGAAGCAAATTTTTGAAGCAGGTGGAGGAAGTAATAGTAGATAAAGGGAAAAGTATTAGAAAGTAAAAAATGGAGATGAACAAGAGAGAGAATAAGAGGAGGAATAAAAGTGCGAACAAAAGGGAATGTTAAATCAAGAATACGGGGAAAAGAGCAAGGAGCAGAGAGAGAGAGAGAGAGAGAGAGAGAGAGAGAGAGAGAGAGAGAGAGAGAGAGAGAGAGGAGGAGAGAGAGGAGGAGAGAGAGGAGGGGAGAGAGAGAGGCAGAG
>RDPX01000134.1:1762547-1791661 GCA_003991215.1 Morbakka virulenta | reverse complement strand
AGGAGAGAGAGGAGGAGAGAGAGGAGGAGAGAGAGGAGGAGAGAGAGAGAGGAAGAGGGAGAGAGAAAGAGAGAGAGAGAGAGAGAGAGAGAGAGGATGAGGGGGGGGGGGGGAGAAGGGGAAAAAGAGAAGGGAAGAGAGAGTCAAATAACTTAACGGGAAAGTGAATTCACAACTGGCTTGCAAAATAGCTGAAAGGGCCCAAGTCATTTCAAGATTTGATGCCAATCAAAATCTGTCTGTTTCAGTCTGTTTCCTGAAGCCATGCATTTAAGAGCCAACTGTTTAAATATATGTACTTTTCGTTGGGTACCAGTACCATAGCTTGTGAATGTTAAAATTAAGGCCCCTAAATTAAGCAAAGAGCCGTTACCTCTTTTTTCCCAAAGAAAAAACTATTTCGAAGAGGCAGTAAAGGTATAAGCGGGCTAAAAAAGGTTTTTTGCCTTTCAACGAAGAACGAAAGGAAAACCGAGAGCTTTGCGGAATCAGTTCAGAAAACAGAGGCATCTTTGGCATCGTTTTGTCAGAAGGGGTGGGTGTGATAAAATAAAAGAAGTGAATAAACCCGTCCTTGTTTAAAACACTGATTCCTGACCTTTTGGTAACTCTTGGATTGTAGAAACGATAATCTTCGTTCTAATATTAGTTGCCAGTTTAACTTCCAAATATGACAATAGTTCAAATTTACTGTATTTCAGATGTGGAGACCTAGGAAACGAAACGATATCCTTCCAAAACATACCTTTATCGTATTTACAAACGGCAAAATTAAGATATGACTGTCGCGCGTTTGTGGAAGGCGGAATAATAAAAAACTACAGGTGTAGTACGGGTGTAATACGAGTGTAGTAAAGATATAACACACACGTACGTGATAAAATACAGGCATGTAAAGGAGGTGTCGAATGTTTTCGAAGACTCTTTCAAGTTCCATTCACGTATAACGCAAGTATAGAGTAGATTAAATGAAATAAACGATAAATAAAAAATTAGACAACAGAGATACAACTACTTTCGGGAAAATGCATGAGGAGCACACACCAATTTTTCTGAATGCAGCTTTATGGAATGTACCCCACATGGCACTATTTATAACTCGGTGTCCAGCACGCAGAGGACCTTTGGAAATAAAATGTTTCTTTAGGAAAAGAGACCATCTTCCCAAGGATTTTTCAAAAGAAGAAATGAAATACCCAAGATAATGAGAGATTTTTACCTGCAATCATAACTTACAACAACATCAACCCTGTTTTTAAATAGAAATCAGACAATAAATCTCAGAACTCCGGACTCTATTTTTAGTATATTTTTATAAGATTAACCTTGAATAGAAAATTCTAAATTTTTATGGTTTACATAAACACAATTCCACTATAACCCAAACTCAAAAGGTAAAACTGGAAAATCTGTCCATAATTTTAGGTGCCCCTGGGCACGAGGAAGTCAGTCAGTTTTTGTTTTTTGGCAAATGTTACTGGTTTCCACAGTGAGCTGTGACATATTAGTTGGTGCAACTCCACCGTAACCAAGAGGTTTCAGGCTCGATTCCCCGAAGGACTCAAAAGAATTTAGAACTTTACACAGAAAAAGTAATTGGTTGACGCCAGGAAGGGGATTCTGCCAAAAAATATTTTACTGCTAAAACTAAGTCCCTTTGAAGGGCACGACCTGAGTACTATCTGAGCCCAAGTTACTGGGGAAAATGACATTAAAAACAAACAAAAAAATGTTGCATCACTAAATAAATATTTATTGTGCACAAACATTTTTTCTTGACCAGTCACATTGGCTTTTGCCTCAAAGAATCACTTTTCTCAGCTGATGCATCATGCTTGTATGCCTCTTTGCGTTCCAATCTTTCCAAGTTTACTGGAAGTACCCTTTCTTTCTTTGACCGAAAATCTGCTTGCATCCCTTCTCGGTGTGGAGAATTTAGATTCCACAAGTCCACAGGTCACAAAAATTAATTTTGACGCTTCAAAGCTTGACCGACTAATTCTCACCCGTGACTTGGCCAGCCAATTATTCTTTGGCAGATGGTGAAAGATGCATCGTCATTAACTTGAAGTCAGAGTTACACCAAAAGACCGGCTGATATCTGGTTTTCAACGCAAAAATCATAAGCAAATAAGCGCTTCTGCTTGCGCAGTGTGCTGTCCGGTAGAGAAAACTTCACTGTTTGCTTCTTTTCTGTTCAATTTTCGCCAAAACGTAGTAATTAGCCAACTGAAAAAAGCTGGCTTTTTAAATGTGCATCAAAAAATACACATTTCAAAATTAACTTCTCTTTTCTCAAAATAAGAACAAAATTTTATAATTGGCACGAGAAATGTTAAAGCCAGAAGATCTTTTGGCAATGTTTAAGATGAAAGCCTTTCAGCAGCGCCTCCTGCGTTGCCATTTTGAAGAACTGTGATCAAGTCACAGTACTATTTAAATTTACATTTTCCTTGGAAATACTTACCAGATTTCCGGGTCCTGCCCATGCCGCAGCAACATTTACACCAAGTCATGTCTTCAGCTTTAAGTATTCAAAAATGCACTTCTCAAAATAGTTATAAACACGCTTCACTTACAAATAATACAAGCCTTTCGAAGTAATACTCGAGAGATACCATGCCAAAAATCATGTGACGGACAACCGGAAACAAATTAAATCCCTTTGTTAAACTTAAAACATGCCGAGATTCAGAACATTGACTCCTTGTGAGTTGTCTGTTGGGGTGGTTTGGGGTTACCAAGCTACTATTATGTCAAGAAATAGGACCTCGTCCCTGAAAGCAATGTGCCCAGTTTGTTTCTCTGTTGTGAGTAAAAAACTTTAAAAAGTTGCTAAATGTTTTCGAAAATATGGGATTCTTAACTGAACAAGGAGATGAATGGAAATTTAATTTGGAAAGAGCCTTATGGTGGGTTGGTCTATTTGAGAGACTTGTTGGAAATGTAAATAGATGTCTCAGCAAACTTTAGGAGGGAGCTAGGTTGACAGCTAACAAACTCCTTGAGGTTTTTTTTACTTGAAGTTAAGTACATTATGAACTTAAGACCACTTACATATGACTATGAAGAAACTGAGTGCCAAGTGTTGACACCCTCTCATCTTATTTATGATCGAAGAAAAAGATCTCTTCCATCTCAGCGCACGAAGATGCCACGGCAGGGACATCGGATGCAGAGTTGAGCGGAGGAATGCGTGGTAGCATCAACGGTTATTGCTTAGCATAGGCAAGAACTAGTACTCGGTCCAATCAAGGAAATGTCTGGTCACTGGCGGAATACACTTACTCCTAAAACAGGTGTTTATGTCAGGCCCAGCAAGCCGAGTGTAAAACCCCTGGCTAATAATGAATGATGAATCTCGACCGGTCTAATTTAAATGAAGCTCGGGTGTCCAACTTAAGGGACGCACAGCTTCACCCTCCCGGAAGGTGTGAGAAGTAAGCAAGGGGTATCGCAGAACGTCCGACTGCGGTTAAAGAAATTAGGGCATATTTCGAAGATAAGAATTGGAACATGGAATGTGGGATCGATGACTGGAAAAGGAAGAGGGTTAGTGGAAGTGATGAAAGCAAGAAAGGTTGACATATTGTGTGTGCAGGAAGGTAAAAAAAGGGAGACAGATCGAAGGAGCTAGGAGAAGGATATAAGATCATTTATAATGGAACTTAGAAAGGGAGAAACGGGGTTGGCATTATCCTGACTGGAGAGCAGAAGGAAAACGTGGTTCAAGTCAATCGGTCAGTGGCAGGGTGATGAGCATAAAGAATGCAACTGAGGATGGGCTCCTGAACGTGGTAACTGCATATGCTCCACAAGTTGGCTGTGGCGATGACGAAAAGGATGGGTTTTTCAGAGAAAGATGTTATGAGACTGATACCACCAACAGAGAAAGTTGTCATTAGGGCGGACTTGAATGGATGTTGGGAAGGGAAGACATGAGTTTGAAGGGTGCCACGGAGGAATAGGTTTCGGAAGCAGAAATGAAGAAGGTGTACGAATCTTGAGTATGGCGAAAGCATTAGACATGCTTATTGCGAACACGTGGTTTGAGAAAAGGGAAGATCATAGGGTGACGTATAAGAGTGAAGGCAATAAAAGTCAAATAGACTATTTGCTGGTCCAAAAAAGAGGTAGACGAAGGATCATAGACTGCTAGGTAATCTAGGAGAAGCTCTTGTGTCACAACACAGACTTCTAATAATGGATTTAAGGTGGACGAGGAAAAGAAAACGCCAGAGGAGAAGGAAAAGGCATATCAAGACCTGGAAGTTAAAGGATGAAAAAATAGCAGCAACTTTCAAAACGGCAGTGAGCAAGAAGAAAAGATCAGCCACTGGTGAGGCTGAAAGGTATTATCATAGAAGATGCTAAGCAGGCATGCGGGAAGAAGGCAGTTTCCAAGCCACCTGAAAGAGACTCATGGTGGTGGAACAATGAGGTTCAAGAGGCTGTCAGAAACAAGTGGAAAGCGTTCAGACAGTTGAAAGGTGATGAAAGTGATGTGGCCCTTGAAAGGTACAGGGAGTGTAAAAGAATGGCAAAGAAGGTTGTGGCAAAGGCAAAGGAAAAAAGCTGCAAGAAATGACACGAGTAATTGGAGAGCAGGGAGGGACAACAGAAATTGTTTAGAATAGCCAAAGCGCGGGAAAGATCTCGAAAGGAAATGGGAGATTCCACCATTGTGAAGGACGAAGATGGAAATATGTTGACAGGGGATATGGAAATCAAGCAAAGGTGACTGGAATATTTCAAGCAGTTATTGAACACGGAGAATGCACGGGAGCAGCTGGAGACAGTGGAAGCAGTTGAAGGCTCAGTGGAAGAAATGAAAGTAGAGGAGGTGCAGGCAGCACTGGGGAAAATAAAGAAGGGAAAAGCACAGGGACCATCCGAGGTTACGAGCGACATGATCGGAGCGTTAGGAGAGGAAGGAACCATGTGGCTAGCGGAAATTATCAGGAAAGTTTGGGAATGAAAAGAAATACCAGAAGACTGGCACAAGAGTATTTTGGTGGGAATCTACAAACAGAAAGGAGACATTATGCAGTGCGGCAATTATCGAGGAATCAAGTTCTTCTACCTTGATTCAACTGTGGAGGAACGAGGAGGGTGTAGTGAGAAAATCAGGAACAGAATCAAGAGAGCGTGGATGAAGTGGAGGGAAACAAGTGGAATAGTGTATGACAGGGGGTTGCCAGTTATGTTGAAAATGAAGATATATAAGTGTGTAATCAGACCAGTGCTGTTGTACGGACTAGAGGTGATGCCATTGAGAAGAGTGGAAGAGAGAACTTTCGACTGAGATGAGGAGGTTAAGATGGATGATAGGTCTGTCTCTGCGGGAGCACCGAACTAACGAGGATGTTCGAAAGTTCATGAAGGTTACGAGAGAGTGTACGAGAGNAGGAGGGTGTAGTGAGAAAATCAGGAACAGAATCAAGAGAGCGTGGATGAAGTGGAGGGAAACAAGTGGAATAGTGTATGACAGGGGGTTGCCAGTTATGTTGAAAGTGAAGATATATAAGTGTGTGATCAGACCAGTGCTGTTGTACGGACTAGAGGTGATTCCATTGAGAAGAGTGGAAGAGAGAACTTTCGACTGAGATGAGGAGGTTAGGATGGATGATAGGTCTGTCTCTGCGGGAGCACCGAACTAACGAGGATGTTCGAAAGTTCATGAAGGTTACGAGAGAGTGTACGAGAGAAGGCAAAAGAAGCAAGGTTGCATTGATATGGTCATGTCATGGGAATGGGAGAAGAGGTGGGGGTAAAGAAGACATTCGACAGCAAGGTAGAGGGCAAGAGGAGCAGGGGAAGATAGAGGCTAAGGTGGAGCGATGATGATAAAAAACTGCAGGGACGCACCCTACGCCAAACAGCATTTTTGTCTGAAGGCTGTCAATGGACTGCATCTAAAATGGAATCCTCCAAGATGATGACCTCGGGAATGATAGGAACAAATGTGTTGGGAAAAGTCCCAAGATTCAAAAGGCTGCTGAACCTGGCAGACGAGCAAGTAGAGACTCGGATCTGCCAAGCGACTTGTGGAGTAGTGGGTATTGCCAGCAAGGAGGCGATCCTGGTGCCAAGAGAAACAGTCAAACTGTTGACAGTTACGGGACCACCACGTGTAGGGACTGGCGTTGTCGAAGAGATGCTACAACCAATTCAGGGGTGTATGGACATACTGAGTACCATAGCAGAGGCAGAGCAGACCAGTTACAGGATTCCTATCATAAACCATAGTGTCAAGGATGTGTGGCTGACACCAAAGACCCCTGTTGGAAGAATTCAGTTAGTAAAGCCAGTAGAAGGATAGAAACAGCTTGAAATAAAGGCAATTCGAGAACAAAGAGAAGTACCATTCTGTACAGTGGGAGTAGCAAAAAATGCCTGCATGTGAAATCGGGAAAACTTTCCAGCCACAGAAATGGGAAAAAACCAACTCTTCCAGATGCTGAAAGAATATCAAGATGTGTTTATGCACAAAGGAGAGGAACTGGGAGTGGTAAAAGAAGTAAAGCACAGGATCCAAATAAAAGACAATCTTACAGTAGTTGAACCCTATAGAAAAATTATGCGTAACCGGATAGACGAAGTAAAAAGGCATCTACAAGACCTTTTGGAGAAGAGAATTATTTCTAAAGTCAAAGAAGTTATGCAGCCCCTATCGTCCTGGTACAAACGACGTCTGGATCCCTACGAATGTGCTTAGATTACCGGAAGCTGAATGCCAAAGCCCACCCAGATGCATACCCACTACTTAGCATTGAGGAGTCACTGGATGCATTAAAGGGAGCAAAACACTTTTCAATCATAGACTTGGCATCGGCATCCAATCAAGTGGAAGTCCATGAGAAAGACAAACAGAAGGCAGCCTTTACCACTTCACTGGGTCTACATGAAAGAAAACAGCTCCCATTGGGCGTCTCTGGGGGACCAGACATCTTCCAAAGCCTGATGCAGATAATCGTTTGGAAGTTTGGATCAAGTGTTCAGCAACACCTCAATCGCCTGGAATCTGCACTCAAAAAGTTGAAAGAAGCAAGATTGAAGGTGGAGCCCAAGAAGTGTGAATTTTTCCAAAAAGAAGTAAAATACCTGGGCCACATAGTATTTGCTAGGGAGGTCTCAACAGACCAAGAGGAAATTACAGATGTCACTAACTCCTCTGTACCCAAAACAGCAAGACAGTTAAAAAGTTTCCTCGTTATTACCAACGATTTGACACGACTTCTCAAAAATTGAAGCCCCCTTACAGGAGCTGGTGACTATGTTAAACAAAAGCAAAAACCAGAAGAGACACCCAAAAATTCCTACTGTTCACTGGAGTAACAAGTGTGAAAAGGCTTTTCAAGAACTGAAGATGCTGTTGACAAGTGCACCAGTGCATGCATACCCGGGTTACAACTTGCCCTTCATCCTAAAAACAGATGGTGCTCAGACTGAACTTGAGGCACTCCCGTCCCAAAGACAATATTGAAAAGTCTATTTTTTTCTCTATGAAAGTTGAGGATTGTATGGAGCTGAGTAAAACATGCAGAATTCCTCTTTTTGCAAGTTGGAGTTGGTGGCACTGACGTGGGCCATATCTGAGAAATTTTGTGGTTACCTGCTGGGAACAAAGTGCATTGTCTATACGGACAACAACCCATTGACATACATCAAATCAAATCACAACCTGAAGGCTATTGAGCAACGGAGCAATCGAATCCTGCAAGTTTGGAGAACTTGCAGGATTCGATTTTGAAATAAAATACCACCCAGAAGAAAGTAATGTAAATGTAGATGCTCTCAGTCGCCCCCACCCAGAGGATGCACCTGAGTACCTTAAGCAGGAGGAAACTGCAGATTACTTAGCAGATCTATGTGAAGTTATAGCTATCCCAAAGACATTACGAGAAAAGCTCCATCTGTGCACAGTAATGTTAATACAAGATGGCCAGAGAGTAAAGGTGACTTCACTGCCATCATGGTATCTTCAAGACTTGGCAAGACTTAGAAGAGAAGACAAAGGTATCCAGCGGCTTATCTACTACCTAGAACAAAGCAAGAAACCAAGCACTCAAGAGAAAAAAAAGCAAAGCCCACAAGCCTTACGATTTATCTAGGAGTACGAGAGGCTGGAAAACACACAAGGTTTTGTCCACAGAAGATAACAGGAAAAGAGTGGTAAACAGAGACTGCTGATCCTACTACCAAGGGTATTGAAAAAGGAAGTCCTTTCAAGTGTTCAATGAATGATGTCATCACGTCCAAGAACGGACTGAGCAGCTAATCAGGAGATGCTGGTGGCCTGGGATAGCAAGAGATGTAAAACAGTGGATTGACAGTTGTGAAAGGTGTCTCCTAACAAAGGTACTATATTTACCAGTCAAGTCGCCAATGGGAAGCCTGTCTGCTATAAGGCCGATGGACATCCTAGCCATGGACTTCTCAATACCTGCCAGTGATAGTAGAGAATATGTGCTAATCCTGACTGACGTTTTCACAAAGTTTACAGTAGCTGTCGCCACCTGTGATCAACCAGCTAGCACTTTCGTCAAGGCTCTCACAAAGGAATGCTTTCTTGTCTATGGCATACCCAGGTAGATACACTCAGATCAAGGAAGAGCATTCAAAGCAGAAGTCATTAAAAGACTATTTCACCTTTAAGGAGTCAAGAAGTCCAGGACTACACCATATCATCCCCAAAGAAACGGACAATGTAAACGTTTTAACTGAACCCTTCATAGCCTACTTAGAAGACTCTCACCAGAGAAGAATAGGAGATGGCGAAGTCACCTTAAAGAAGTTTGCTTTGCTTATAATGCTACACCAAACTGCTTAACAGAATATTCACCATTTTACTTCGTGTTTGAAAGGGGCTCAACACTCCCAATTGACCAACTAGTGCCAACCCAACACGAACCCTCAACAAATGACTGGATAACGAAACACCAGGACTTCCTACTGATAGCACACTCCCAGGCAAGGAGGAAACTAATGGAAGAAGCTGAGGTCAGAAAGCGACAATACNCCCAACACGAACCCTCAACAAATGACTGGATAACGAAACACCAGGACTTCCTAATGATAGCACACTCCCAGGCAAGGAGGAAACTAATGGAAGAAGCTGAGGTCAGAAAGCGACAATACGACAAACAGATCCAAGTTAGAGACATTCATATTCAAGCCGTAGAGGCAGTGTACCTTCGTAAACGAAGAATAAATTTAATATTTTGATTTTTGCCTTCGTCCAGGAGGACGCAAGCAAAAGCAGGGGAGTGTATAACACGGTCATATGAGGACCGGAACATTTACTAGCACAACCCATAGGACAACAAAAATGTGAAATTGAATGTCAAAGAAATCGTAGATTTGTCTGTAATTTGTATGTTGTATATGAGAGATTGTAAAATTGATTTAGTTTAGGATGCAGAATGTAGCATGTAAGATGTAAGATCTGAGATGTGAAGATACTTGGGTAGAAATGTATATTGTTTCATTGTATTGTAATTAATTTCTTACGCGTACGCAAAGATCCAGACCTCGAACCTAAATTTGACTGGTTTTGGGACTGTTGTTCAGAACCAGCGTTCAAAGGATAATTTTATTCAATAAAAATAATAAAAACTCGAAGGGAGACATTCCAATTATTTGTAAGCTTCTGGATAAAGGTTGCTTCTATTGTTGCTCAAAGCGAGCCTTATAAAGCTCTAAGCGGTACCAGGAATTTCCGTAGTACAGGCCTTTTTGTACTTTTGATAAATGAATTCTAGTTGGAAACAACACTCTTAAGATAAAAGTCTATAAATATTTATGGTTGTCAGCACATATTTCAACATATACAGAAACGTAAAAACTAAGTAAAGATAATATTTTACTGATCTATGAACTCTGTCGGGGATTTTTCTGTAGATAAGACCAAATAACAGTACTGAAACAATGTTATATTATTGGGTAAGGATTGTACTAACTTTAAGAATTCAATAACTCTGTGGTTTATAAAGAAATTACAGCTTATAAAAGCCTGGTCAAATTGGAGAGCTTTACATTCATTCCTCTAATTTAGACAACCTGCTGTTCTGGGTATCTAAGACCCCTGAAATGGATCTTAATTGTTTTTTCAGCGTTTCAATATTGGTCAATTAAAGTTAAGCTTAAAATCTAGGAATAGATTTTAGACTGTTCTGAAGGCTGCTTTGGATTTGTGGCTTTAAACAGATTAAGAAAAACCTGTTAACTTACAAAATGTTCTCTTCTTAGCTTTCAACAATATCGTAGGTCTTTCTTCAGATTTCAATGCATCAAACTGGCTTAACTAATATTCTTATAGTAGATGAGACGTATCTAAGAGATAGTGTTATTAACAGTGATCTTCAACTCATCTTCATGTTATTGTTATCTGTACTCAACAGGAACATTCAATTATTACAGTACAAGAGCTTGAAGCTGAAGAGAAGCTTTTCATAGGCTTTTGGTTATCTCTACTTCACATCATTTGTTACCGATTTTTCTTTTATCGGTCTCCTTCTTTTGAGTT
Source organism: Morbakka virulenta (assembly GCA_003991215.1). Taxonomy (NCBI): domain Eukaryota; kingdom Metazoa; phylum Cnidaria; class Cubozoa; order Carybdeida; family Carukiidae; genus Morbakka; species Morbakka virulenta. The sequence goes on along the minus strand of RDPX01000134.1, from coordinate 1,781,133 downwards.
TTTCTCAGTTATTGAGTTTGGTATCAAACTCTAACGATAAAGCTTTGGAAAATCATTACACAGACAACACCTTTGTCCTTGGAGACTTAAATGCTTATCACATAACATGAAGGACTGGCAGACCTGGTCAAGTTATTTACACCCTTGCTCTTGATCTTGAATAAACAGCTGGGTTTTCTGATTCAAACCCTGGAGAACCTTGTATTTGAAAGCTCTTTTTGACTTCTCTTTCGAAGCATTGTAAGATTCCATCTTTATCTCCTTTGCATCTGTCGATTAGGTGGATTTCACGATACAGTTTAAGGTATCTGTTTCAGATCTTTTTGACCACCCAAATCTCATTTTTCTCCATGCTTCAATGATTTTTGGTTTTTTAAAAAAATGCTCGTCTCATTTGTATGTTTATCTATAATCTAATTTAACTGATAAAAGAGAGAAGATTTGCATATTATTACATAAGCCTCCATAAACCCATTTTTCAGCCTTTTTCCTTGGAAATCCCAGATTTTGTATTTTATTCGTATGACCCCATACTTTGCCTCTTGTTCTACCAAACCCCTATATTTTAGGGCATATTGGGAAAAAACCCACACATTTTCTACTTTTTCTTGCCGTTTCACAGACTAGTAACATGACTGCTTTAACAAGAATACTTTTTCTTTTTATACCATTTAAATGAATGATTTAGAGTATGACGATGTACTTTCTATAATAACGGATGGAGCTGCGTATATGAAAAACGTTTTTGAGCTTGTTGCTATTGTATGCTCAACAACTATCTATAGCTACAGTTTAGCATATAGAATTAACCTTGTTTGTAAGACTATTCGTTCAAAGTATCTGGATCTTGATGACGTTATTTCAGTGGGGGGAAAAGGTTTCAAGAAAGCACCCCAGAGAAGGAATCAGTTATATGCTAAAGGGATTATCTTGCTGCAGGACACTGTTCCAGCCTGGCGGGGTTACATGGGTTTCTGCAGTGGAATACTATACATAAAACTTTGAAAAACATGCAACACTTGTCAAAACCTTTAACAATTGTGACTAACAGTCTTTTGGTAACTTTAAAAATACAATGTAAGTTTCCGATATTAAAGTACAGTTCGCAACAATATACAATAAATATGTACCTCTTGTCGCATGTACACATTCTCTAGAAAATAAGACACTGCATCAAATTCTTTGAAAAAAGTAGATAAAATGAAGGAATATTTTGAAGTAAGTATTGCCGAAAAATCTGCAGTAATGCTTAGCAAGAATCCAGGACTAAAGAAGACTGTTAATCGGTGCACCAAGCAGTATGCAGCAACGAAAAATGGCTCTTTAATTAAATGTCCAGTTGATTCGGAAAGACGTTCTGTCACATATAAGCAGCTGCTCAGTGATAGACCAAAATATTTTCCTGGAGAAAGCATAACGATGAACATAGTGCTGCAATACAACACTTAAAATCTATTGCATTGATGTTTCTTTGTTATACATACTGTTAATTTTTTCAAAAAAACTTCTGCATTTGTTAAATATAAACGTTTCAGAATATTGTCTTCAAATTTCGAATTCAATTAGTTTTTAAGGTGCAAATTGTTTACGTTTTTAAGTACATAGCTAAAGCTGTTCTATAAACAAATGTATAGAAATTAAAAACTCAATATTTTCCTTATAATTCTCCAAAAAAATAATAGGCTAGATATTTGTTAAAATTATCCCCATTTAACACCCTGTTCTGCATTTACCCTTTCAAAAGAGCCAAACCAATCAATTGCTTTTTGTCGTCTTACACAAGTATTTTTTAAACTAGTTTATAATATCAAAGCTTAATTTTGCCAAATTAGAAATAAACCTTCTATTTTAAGATTTATTGAAGATAGAAGTCAAATAAAAAACCATTAAAATTCAAAGCCCCATCCAACAGACAAAATACAGGACTTTGAATCTGTTGGAAATGTCAGAAAATGAAAAGTTCTCAGAAAGGCTTCTTAACGCAAGGGCTAAGCGAAATGTTTTTACATGTCTCTTTATGCTCTCTTTGAGAAATAATATAGACCTTGAATTAAATATGTCGTAGCAGCCTTAAGCGGTGCCATATACATTGGCAACTGCAGACGGGGACATATTCAAATTTAACAAGTTGAAATTAATTTATTCACAAAATAACAAAGCTAAAGTCCCTGTTGGACTAACTGCAGCAAACAAGCATCTTGGTCATGTACATGGAATATCAGGCCACAGTGCCTGACCATGACTTTGTTGTGCCCCCTCAACAAACGCTGATACCCTCGGTGATTGGCAATATGAAGATTGTCAAAATCAGAGAACCAATGAATGATACAGTCACCTATTCAAGGGCTTCATACGTAGGTATCAAAAGTGCCAACCATTCAGGGTCATCTGGATTCACCTGATTAAACTCAAGGTATGAAAACACTATAAACTGTTCAATTCAGCACGTCTTTAAATATAACCTGGATGCGTTTTTCATAGTAACAGATGCTCCTGCCTGAAGTGCAATTAAGGATGGTGAATTTCATTAAAGAAATAAGTGCTTTTAAAAACCATGACAAGGTGGTGTGCAACTTTAAATGACACGGTCATCTATCGCGGAATCTGTTTAAAATGTGAACTCCAATTGCATTGCGATGGCAACCCACTTACATTATTCGTTGTTTATTTGGATTATATTGGTCAGATAAAAAACTGACCAACCTTTAATACTTTATTTTACTGTAACAATAAAAATTCCATTCAGTCATGAAAACTCAAGCTTTTTAAACGTAGAAAGGAAAGCTCATTTTGTTTCATTTTTTTAAGTAGCAAGGAACGTTAAGAGGGATTTTCTGCTTGCACACGAGTGAATGTATCTAAGATTGAATGTCATATAATAACATATAAACACATTTAATATATATCTCTTTTATAAAATGATAAAAGTAAAGCAACATGTCTGTTCGCTAGAGGTTAAGGATTTCCCTTGAGACTGTTCGGAGTTGAGCATTTTCAACTTACATGACGTCATTTAATATGGCGTGATAATTTATAAACGCATCGACAACCAGAGTGCAAACAAACTAAAAGTTGAATGTACGCACTGTGTGTCTTCAAAAACTCACTGTCTCCTAAATTTCTACGGAGAAGGTAGATTTCACCTCTTCTGGTTCAGGGTCTATTATGATGTTGTTATAAAAAGAACTGTATATTTCAAGGATGGAAGGGTAAATGATGGGACAATTTTAATTTTATGTTTTAGACCTGTATACCTACGGGTTTTCGCAACAGTGTTGCAAAGGGCAGAGAATCACTGCAGAGCCGCACAATAACTACTAATAAATTTTTATTTGTACCTTCAATGGGCCTCCTAAGACGCAAAAATCGAAGAACCCATTCAGGGTCACAATTGCCAAATTAGCAGACCATTCTTTATACTAGTCAATACTTTTATTCCTCAATAATAAGACATAATAAATCAGGGGCCTTTGAAGACCACCTGCTGTACCAACTGAGCTGTCACGCTACTTTCTAAACAGATGCGTTTGACAACCTACCAGTCTATTGAGCAATTCTTTGTAAAGATCTCTAACATTGGGCCTTTCGTCCAAATTCAGAGAAGGTGAACCCCAGAACCTCACAAAATCGTATCGTTTTTGTAAACCAAAAGGCTCAATTCTACCTGCTTACTATTAATTATCTCAATTGTTCAAAAAAGTATTGGTTTTAAAGGATTTTTAATATCTATTCCACTGTTTTAAATAAGATAATCGTCATATCACTATCATCAAATCAACCTGCTAAGACCTGTCACAATAACTGATTAGATCAATATCACAGTTCTAAGTCTTCAAAGTTCATATTCTTCATATTGAAATGATTATTGACCCATAGCAATGCCATTACATATTCTATTGTTACCATCAGACAAAAATTGCCAAACGCCAGGACTGAACGTCTTTGAAACATTTTCAAGAGTTCTACTCAATTTGTTTTTATGCAAGAAACATACTCAGCCAACAAAATTGATATTTAGTAGGTGTTCAAGTATCTTGGTTCGTCCTCACATTTCATACACACTGTTTTTCTAAAAAAATTATATAAACTTTAAAAAGTTTTAAGATGCTTAACAATAATGCATTTAGAGTTTTAATGCATTCTTATTTTATTAATAATAATTTATGGGTATTAATTTGTGGTAGCCCTTGGAATAAAAACTACAGATTATGATGAAAATATCTAACTCAACACTGATGGTGTCACTGGGCCATTAGGAGAAGACATAGCATAATATTACAAATAAGATTGAATTAAAAACAGAGAATTGGTAAATTGTTATTCAATTTACATGCTGAAAGTGAGTTGTATTCTTATTTTATTTAAAAATTTCAAATCATCTGAGGCGTGATTTTAATAAAAACTTGATTCTTATAAAAAGGTGTATTTGCACTATTATTTTAAGGTTAAGGACTAACCAAGGCACAGAACAAGTAAGCGTAAGAAATTGCAAGAAAAAAGACAGAAATAACAGTTAGGGCAAAAGATATGTGTTGATCCTAGACTTTTAGATCGTACTGTGGACAAACGTACTCAGAAGTCAGAACATTCTACAATCTAGCCGCAGGAGATAAAAAATACATTAATAGAAAGATTTATTACAATATGGGGTAATAACTGCTTTAGGAAGAAGACATTGAAAGAAAGGAGTCAAAGGAGTCAAACGAGATGCAACAAACTGAGCTGGTGCCATACAATATCTTTTATTAAAGGAATTGCAGAAAAGAATGGGACAAGTTACATTTCGTCGACGAGACAAAGGTTGAAGAGTAGCATCAAAGATTTGTACCTATAAAGTTACAAAGACGTCTCCAAACTCGATCAATATCATCAAAACAAGATGAGGAAGGATCTGTTCAGATGTGACAACCAACCTCAACACAAAGAACCAACCCTTCAAGAAGCAGAGTTACCAGCAGATTAGATATATTAACTTTAGGAAAGATAGGGAAAGTATGATAAATCAAATTGCCTCATTGATGAGCAAACCTCACAGGTAGAAGCAACCAGAGATAAAATAAGAATGATAGGTATAGGAAGAAAAGGAGGACTTAGCTCTTTGCAGAAAGACAGTGATTGAATTTTTGCCGCATTGAAAGGAACATACTCGAACTGCCTGAAGATTAGAATCCTAATCTTCTTCAAGTTTGACTTGTTCCTGATGAGTTGTAACATTAGAAAGTTGCCCTGGAAATCAAGAAAACCTGAACACCATAAAAAAGTGGAGGAACCACATACTTGCTAGAAGAACGAGACTAATGCAAGAAAAGTAGGTAACAAATGGTTTGAAGTGAAACCAATCTAAAGCGCATGAAAGCCTTCTCTTCAGCTTCAATGTCGTATACTCTAACAGGTGGATGATTCCGTCGAACATAGATAATAGGACGATAATTATGAATCGTAGAGACAAGTAAAAACAAAGGTACTCAATACTCATCAACATAAAAATCACTCTTACTTACACCATCTCTGGCGCTTGTCTCATATACTACAAGAAATTAATAATCTTGAAAAACACCTGCAAATATTCTTTCTGTTTCTGTTTTCTCATAGGGTTTCTTTTCTTGAGGTTAGCTTGTGATAAATAAAAGAATAAACTTTTATGGTGGTGTTTTATTGTGGTGAGTGAATTGTATTATCACCGCTGTTAGTGCAAACTAAAATTCTCTTCTCAGGCTAGATCTTTTACGTAGAATTGTCACTTCCTACTGATGAGAGAGTTCGAATTGTGGTAAATGTTAATGTAAGCGTAGAATATAAATATTAGGACAATTCTAGTTTTATGAGCCTTCCACCTGAGCCTTAATTATATAATATGTTATAANTGAGGTTAGCTTGTGATAAATAAAAGAATAAACTTTTATGGTGGTGTTTTATTGTGGTGAGTGAATTGTATTATCACCGCTGTTAGTGCAAACTAAAATTCTCTTCTCAGGCTAGATCTTTTACGTAGAATTATCACTTCCTACTGATGAGAGAGTTCGAATTGTGGTAAATGTTAATGTAAGTGTAGAATGTAAATATTAGGACAATTCTAGTTTTATGAGCCTTCCACCTGAGCCTTAATTATATAATATGCGCAATGTTATTATAGATCAGCTGTTATAAACAGGCACATTGGAAAATTAACTTAACGTCTTCAGACCACATTTTAACACCCTCCTCCCAAACTGTGTCCGTATCAATAATAAACAGCCAAAAATTAATAAAAAAATGCAGTTAAAGGTTTTTTTCCTGTTGTTCGACAAATTATTTCACTGAAAATTGCTAGAATATTGGTGTTTTCATTTTTATGTTTAATATTCTCAGATTACAACCTGCATGGTGTCTACCAATTTCACAAATATTTTGCTGACTGTATTTTATTTCAAAACAATATTCCGTTTAGTGAATATAGAAATTAATAAAATAAAAGGTATGGTTGCAGCAATAATCTGGTTCAGAATCTGGCATCGATGGTTTATCTTATAGAACATATGCCTATGATAACCATAGGCACTGGCTCAAGCCAGTTGGATTGACCCATACTTTTCACAATTTCCATCTTATAATGTATATGATACTTCGAAGATCAAGAATCACCTCGGATGTAAGTGGGTTTGACTTATCATCTTACAAATTAACGCAGAAAATGAACCCTTTTTTCTATTTCGCTGAACTTTCCGAGTTTTCCTGTTTTTAACGATTACCTTACTTTGGACCTATTTCTAGCAAAAAATATTTTGCACCCAAATTTAGTTGACATGAATAAAAATTGTTGGCGTGATTTTATTCTAAAGACGTTTATTTAATGAGATACCATGGATAATAAGTAAATAAACAGAATTATCTTTTTTGTTATTTTAGTGGGAATTATGGTTGAAGAGTTAAACTAGATAGTCTTGTCGCATAAGATACAACTGGCACTTAATTACTATAAAATAAAAAAACCTTTTTTTCAAAAAATTTAACGGTTTGTTTTTTTATACTAACGATCTAGGTTTGTGTTTTTCACCCACGTAACAGATTGATACCAAAGATATACATTTGTGAGACAACTGTGCTGCCAACTGGTTAAATTTTCAAAATGTCCGTATTAGTTTGGACTCATTTTGGTCAATGTACAATAATATTTTAAGTTGTGATTTAGTCCTTTGTAGAGTTGCAACGTTTTCTACAGGCATACAGTCCAATCTCAAACGGTCAGTCTAAATGTTCCCGATGCGCCAGATGAGCGCCAATTTCAGCTGTAGTACCACTAATTTATAGCACTCTTTATTTTTCTCATTGAATACATACTTTATTTTCTTATTCTGTCGTCTTGGTCCAGTTTTGTGTCAGCGAAAAACGTTTGACCTACAGTAAATGTGATTTTAACTGGAATATATAAGCTCTGTATCGGAAGATGTTATTTAAATGGTACGTACTATATTATGAGCAGAAGTGTTTTTTGGTGTTTAAAAGTATGCTACTATTATACACTTTTTATCTCTTGCTGATCCTTTTCATGTCTTCAAATAGCCATGTAATTTTTCAAGCCTTTTTTTCCTTAACCTCAGTTAGCAATATACAGTCTCTAAATTTTGTCACGAGTTTAAGAGTATCCCCTGTCATAGTTATACAGTTCTCTTACAGATTCTACTTATACAAACATAGTTCTGCTTTCTTTAATAAACACGTTGCTGTTACTGTTATCAACACACCCACTAGTCTCCTCTTTTATTCAAGAACCATTACCTGGTAAATTTTTAATGCCTTTATATGGTTTTATGTTGTAATTTTAAAGTCTTTGTGGTACCACAGTAAAGCTTAAATGCATTCTCTTTGGAAATACTATATGTGGACTATGACATCGAAATGGAATTTTAAGATGTACTAAATTTTGATATAACAAGGGCCGAATGTATCATGCTTCTTCTGTTGAAACGTTAATCCGATTCTACCAAATGGATAAATAATGCTATTTATTATATAAAGATACTTACGTGGCTTCTTTGAAACGGATGAGTCAACTATACAAACTTATCAGCTTTCTTAAGCCATAGTATTGTGAAAGCTGTGAATAGAAAAATTACTACAATTTCAGTTAATACAAGTTACAACATTTAACCCTGACACCCAACAAGACTTTAGAGTGAAATGTGTTACTAATTGGGCTCTTCACCAAAAGCCAAAAGCATTCACCATAAGGTTAGTTCAACATATATCAAGGCTTCAGATTCAATATTAGAATCTCACGTTGCAGCAGTTTAATTATGACAGCCACTATATATGTAGCTTTGCCTGGTGACCCGCTGGAGGTACTAATCTGTCTAAAAACATCAGGGCCGAAGCAGAACGTTTGAGCTTAGACCCAGATATCTCCCGCCCTCTGAGTAACTGCCATTGCAGAAGCTGATTCGACAGAATCATCATTTGCCCTGCTTAAAAGCGTTGGCGATCATGGTCCTCCAGCTCACTCTCTCATCAGTTGCTTGGATAGTCTCGTTGTCGGTTTTCTTTCCAATCCAGGTTGTCAAGTCAGTTAGAATTTTCATCCGCTGTCTTCCACTAGCTCTCTTTCCTTCAAGCATTCCTGATGTCACCAAACTCTCCAAACAGTCCCTTCTCATTACACGTCCAAAAAATTTTGCCTTTCTTTTCTCTACCTTGTTTATAATATTTCTTCTGTGTTCAGCTATTTGCAGCACTTCTTCATTCGTCTTTCTATCCGTCCAAGGTATCTTCATCATTCTTCTCAGGAACCACATTTCTGTTGCCTCCAATCTTCCCCTTATGTTCTTGTCCATTGTCCAACATTCACACCCATACATCAGGATCGGTTCAATGTAGCATTCCAACAATCTTTTGTTCAGGTCCATTGAAATCTTTTGGTCTTTGAAGATGTCATTTGTTTGAATGCTGTCTTTGCTTGTCCAATCCTCTCTCTTATTTCTTTTTTGCATCTACCATCCGATGAAATTGTAGTGCCCAGATATTTGAAATCGTGAACTTGTTTCAGTTTTGTTCCTTTTAACATATATATTAACATCTGGGATTTTCCACTTACTGCTTACCACCATCACTTCGGTCTTTCTTTCATTTAGGGATAATCCCATCTTTTCGCTTTCTGCAACAATCACATCAACCAGCTTTTGTACGTCTTCTTCCTTTTCACCAATCAGTGCGGTGTCATCTGCGTATCTAATTTTATTAATCAATGTACATTCATGCCAGGCATTTCCTTTATATTTCTCATTATGACTTCATTGTATAAGGAAAACAAGTCTAGGGAAAGTACGCATCTCTATCTTACTCCTCTTTTTATATCTTTATATTCAATCAATTTGTTTTCAATCTTGATCGCAGCTTTCTGCTTCCAGTATATGTTTTGAATGATTCTTAGGTCTTGTTTATCAACGTCTAGTTTTTGTAACATTTCCATTAGCTTTGAGTGGCTCACTTGGTCAGATGCTTTTGTGTGATCAATAAAACATATGAATACGTCTTTCTGTTTTTCTAGACTTCTTTCAACTAAATTTTTTAACAAGCATATAGCATTTGTTGTTCCTTTGCCTTCCACAAAGCCAAACAGCTCTCTTGAAATTTCTGTTTTGATCTTATTCTTTATTCGAGCCAGAACAATTCTGAGGAGTAGTTTAGTTACATGACTCATGAGACTAATTGTTCCATTTTGATCACATTTCAGAGCTGCCGGTTTCTTTGTTAATGTGATGAATATCGAGTTTGTTAACTCATCTGGTAATTCACCCCTGCTGTAGAATTCATTCAGTAATTTAGTAAGTGTCATGATGCCTATATCTTTTAGTGCTTTTATCACTTCTATAGCTATATTATCCGGTCCAGTAGCTTTTCCTTCTTTCATTTTCTTCATTGCATGTCTGAGTATAGGTAGCTTTTCTTAATCATGGGCATCTATTTCAATCTGTTTCGCCTATTATCATCATATAGCTCCCCAATACACTCCGATCGTCTTTCCAAGATTTTGTCTTTATCCATAATAATTTTCCCTTCCTTTGATTTGATGATTCCTGTGTTGATGCGTCTCTTTTTATTGCTGAGTTGTGACACTCTTTTCTACATCAGTTCTGGACATAAAAACCTCGCTCGTTCAATGCTCTGACATTCTGCATCTAGGTATTTCTGTTTTGCTTCTTTGCATTTCATCATGATTTCTTTATTCAGGTTATCATATATTTCTTTGTTATGCTTATTTTCCCTTCGTTTATCCATCATGTCAAGGATTTCATCCACTTCTGATTTGCCTGATTTTGTTTTGTTGGTAGGCATTCTTTTGCTGAATCATTAATGGCTTCTTTGATTTTGGTCCATTTCTCTTCCATGTTATTTAGTGATTCTAGTGCTTATATTGTTGTTTTACTGTCTCATTACATTTTAATGCTGCTAGATTCAACTTCGCGGTTTGGGGGGATGTTCTGATCTTCTTCAGTTTTAATTTCATGTTTGCCACTACAGGGTTGTAATCAGAATAGCAATTAGCTCTAGGGGATGTTTTAACTGTTTTAACACAATTTTTTAATCGGCTTTTAATAAGAATATAATCAATTTGATTGTGAATAAACCCATCTGGGCTCTTCTAAGTCCACTTTCTTCTTCGATGTTGTTCATACCATGTATTTGTTATACACATGTCTTGCATTTTTGCCCATTCTATTAGCATATTCCCCCTTTGATTCCTGATGCCTAAGCCGTGTGGTCCAACTATATTCTGTTCTTTTCCTCCCCCAACCTTGGCATTAAAATCCTCTTGTACAATAACAATTTCTTGTGGTTTGCATTGAGTCATTGCTAGTTCGATGTCTTCGTAGAATTTCTCAATGTCTTCTACAGAACTGTCACTTGTTGGAGCATATGTTTGTATGACATCGATGTCAAAATGCCTCCCACTCAGCTTTACCAACAAAACTCTCTCTGAAACAGGGTAGTATCCTTTCAGTGATTTAGCACTGTTTGTATCCAAAATCATTGCAACACCCTTTTCTGTTAAGCTCCCTCTTGAGTGGATCACTGAAAAATGATTATATTTGTTGTGGTCAGATTCCTTGAGGCGGGCATCAGATATGCCCATAATATTAATCTCTAATCTTTCCATCTCCCTTTTGATATTTTCAAGTTTAGCTGGCCTTGCAATTGATCTTACATTCCAGGTTGAAATTTTAAACGTTTTTAATTTGCGCTCAGTCACTTGATGACGGTCGAGTACTACCTGGCGCACATGGCGATCTCTACCGGACGAGGACCCTCGGAATGAGTTTCCATTCAGGTCTTTAACCGTAAGGAGTGATTGTCTAACCATGATTATTCTTGGGATGTGTTACAGCAGTGGTTTCCCGTTGCCTTCTGCTGGTTTCTGTAGGATTGTCTCTTTAGCCTTCCTCTGTCCCCGAAGACCTACAAGGAAGTGGGGACTGAACGCTTTTTTGGCGCCGTTCTTCCGCCAGATAGTCATTTCACTGAGCATGTGAGGTATTTTATAGAGACAAGAGTGCCACCTATTGAACCGCCTCGTCCTCTATCACTACTGCCAGTTGTATCCGGGACTGCTTATTTGGGCAAGCCCTTATTCGCAGCTAGCCTCCATATCTGAAGGCCTTCCCCCTATCCGCTACCCGGGGACGTGCTTGGATAGGAGGTGGTCGCCCCTGTTATCCCAAGAGAACGAGTCATACAGGCCTTGAATCCGGTGAATATTTCAAATTAGAGCACATATAACGTAGGTAGGTAAAAGCGTGTAGAAAGCTGGCAAATCACAAAACCGATTGACAAAGAAAACAATGGTAAGAAGTGATAGATGCAATGTCAGTATCTTGTATGAAATTGGAAAGGCACTGTTCAACAGCATAAGCGATAAAGAGGTATAACATTTAACTGCCAGAGATTTGTGACAGAAGAAAAAATAGAAGTGGCTATTCTCACTCGAAGTGCAGTTTACCCTGAACATGTAAATAAAAATCATGATCACATACAGCGTGTCGCTATCGTGACGTTACCCATCCACACCTCAAGCCTCTTTTTCCAGTTTCCATACCTTCAATACCAGACTGCCATTGTAACAGAAAAGGCGCCTGAGAGAGACATCAATATCATAATGAATGACACGAATTCAATGGTAGCAGTAAATCTTCTGGTAATGAAATCATCTTTGGAGCCCAGGCCCTCGGAGGCATGACAATAAAACCTGAGAAAAATTCGGTTAAATTTTCGCATGTAATGACTTAGTATAGGTGTCGTATTTATCAGCACAAAGGTATTCACACTAACATGCGTTTTAAATGTAGAGAACACTGCAAAACAACTTAACGTTGCCACCTTTTTAACGAAATGAAGATCAATTTTGCTAGACATAAGAACAAGACTGGTATCAGTTGTATCTTTAGGCTGCCATATAATACTAGAAAAAAGCCAGCTGAAGCTAAAAGCCTTCAGAAACACTTGTTATGGACTCTGCGTCAAATACGGATTTGTAAATTAAAGAAGCAAGGTATAATCAAGAAATTATATATTTTCTATTTTCTAGGAGATCTACTTCAATCCTTAACAAAACTGACTATATCCAAAAGTGCCATGATCACCTTAAAATGTACCCCATACCATAGTTAAATATAACCCAATGAGCTCAATCAAGACCAAAGTAGGCAAAACAGTAATTGTATTACAGAAAAATAATCTCCTTAACAATTGCCTTTACTTACCTTTACCATAATTCTATGGTTTATCGAAAGTTTACAAGCCTGATGTACCAATACGTCTAATCGCAACTTATTCTAAGAGCCCTTTTTATTCACTTTCAAGGTACTTAATTGACCACTGCAACAACAGTACTGATGTTGTAGCCTTCAGCAAAGATTCCAGGCAGTTTAAATCATGTTCTTCTTTAATATCACACCGTTAAATGCAAGTATTTCCATCGATGACACCTTAAAAACGGTTGAAAACCTGCTTCATTATGATAGTCATTGTCATCAAGAACTATACTGAATACTTCAGATAACCTGAATCTACTACAACCACTTCGTACGAACACATGCTTCTTCTTCAACAATGACATTTACCTCCAAACCAAAGCTGTACCCTTGGGAGGTCCTACATTCTCTGTGGCTGCTGAAATATCCATGCAATCATTTGAGGTCACTATACTACCAACAGCGGACCAACTCCCAACTGCCTCAAAAGATAAGTTGACATAGTCTTTGCAATTATTAAAGACGTTCACCTACAAGGCTTCTTTGAGCACATCAGCAGTCTACATCTAAATACAAACTTTATCATTGAGGAAGAAGAATAAAGACAAATACCCTTTCTTGATGCCCTAGTAAAGGAAGGACCAGATTGCACCATTTTAGTAACCATCTACAAGAAATCACCTCACACTGTCCAATACATAAAAAATACATCAAATCATCCAGACTAAGCTCGTATAAGTGTCATCCTCACTTTGTTTGGAAGAGTAAGAGATATCAATTTAAACCCATACGACCTTAAAAAGGAAGAAAGATACCTTTAAAAGGGTTTTTATCCAATATATATCGCTTTAAGGATCTATGGAGAGCGTTACATGAAAGTATGACTGGTGGGTCAGCAACTCAAATTACCCATCCATTTCTATTTACCTACAACCAAAAGAGAAGAGGAGATGAAGAATTGTTTCTACAGACAGCTTTAGAGCGACGTAGCAGTACTTCCATACCATGACCTGGTCATCTTGATAGGAGATATAAACGCCAAAATGGAAAGTGCTAACAAATTCTACAGAAGAGAAATGAACACGTACGGCTGCGGAGCCATGAACGAGAATGGAGAGGGGTTGATAGACTTTTGCACATTTGTTCCTCATCGTAACATTCACAAACGTACTTGATACTCTCCAAACAACAGAGACAGAAACCAACTTGACCACGTGTTTATCAACGAGAGATGGAGAAGTTCTTTACAAGATGTGACATTAAAGGTAGGAGCTGATTTTGGTAGTAACCATCAACTTGTAATTGCCAAGGTAAAACTGAAATTGAAAAAACAAAACGTGAAACCATAGAATGAGAGGTAATTTAATACTGAACAATTGCAAAAGCAGCATTGAGCTATTTGTAAAAGCAGCATTTTCATTTAACTAAAGAACAGATTCAAGGCTCTCAAAAAGGAGCAGACAAAAGAGAAGAATACAGGGCATATTGGTACATCATAGAAGACGTTGCAGAATGAATACAGAGAAACAAGTGAGAAATATCTAGGCTGCAGGGGTGCTCAGAAGAGAAAAGAGTGGATACTCAAGAAAACATGGAACATGAGTGAGAAGAAGAGAAGTGGAGAGAGGAAAGTTTTGGTTTCGAAGTCTGAAAGACTGAATGAGAGATATCAGGAAGAATATTCAAAAGCAAACGGAAAAGATAAGAGATTAGCAAGAAGAGACAAAAAATAATTAGATGATTTTGGAGATCAAGCAAAGGAAGAAGCAGATAAAGGAGAGAAGGAGATGTTTTATAGAATAGCAAAACAAATCTGCTGAAAATTTATATCAAATTCGTCAAGCCCAGTGAAAGAAAAACAAGGAAAATTATTAACAACTGAGAAATAAATAGAAGCTAGATAGAAAAACACTTTAAGAAACTTTTAAATACACTGAAACCAGAAGAAATAATTAATGCAACTGATGCGGAAGAAGACATATATATCAACTTATGACCAACCACTAGTGTAGAGATAATTAAAGCAATGAAATTTTTGAAGAACCTCGGGGCACCAAGAGAGAATAATCTGAGTGCAGAGTTGTTTAAAACCGATCCCGATTTAGCTGTATCATTCATTACTTGTTAGCCTTTTTGATGATATTTCGTGCTAGAATGAGTAGGGTCTGATTTAAACAAAGATTTCAAAGAAAGAAGCACTGAATGACAACAACAAATGGCACGTAATTTAACTGCTCCTACTACCAAGTAAAATTTTAACTAAGATAACTAGGAACAGAATTTTGGAAACTGGCGACAGAAAGCGTAGAAAAGAACAGAGAAGATTTAAACAAAACCAAACCTGTAAAGTCCAGATTTTTGCTTTGAAGAACATTATTGAACAATATACAAAGGGCAAAAGAAGCTGTATATGAATTGTATTGTTTTTCAAAAAGCATTTGACAGTATCCATAGAACAAACCTATGGAAAACATCGAGGAATTCTTTTCAA
This sequence comes from Morbakka virulenta, assembly GCA_003991215.1. Lineage (NCBI taxonomy): Eukaryota > Metazoa > Cnidaria > Cubozoa > Carybdeida > Carukiidae > Morbakka > Morbakka virulenta. The sequence continues at coordinate 1,765,920 of RDPX01000134.1, read as the reverse complement.
CTTGGTCAACCTCATCAAGAGCGTGTACACAAGCATTTCATGTTCTGTTGGGAACAGTAGCCTACATTTTGAATTCAAAACAGAAGCTAGACAAGACTGTGTAAGGTCAGCAACACTGTTCAACTAGGCCATTGACTGGGTTATGAGGCGAACAAAGGAGTATTTAAATAGAGAAATGTTTATAGCATTCTTCACATAACTGGAAGACTTGGATTTTGCTAATAACCTGCCATTGATGTCACTCACAATCACATCCGATAGAAGACCTACCACCTATTTACATTTGGAGGACAATTAAAACCAAAAACAGGCAAGGAAAAGCCTGAATCTGACAGTAAATGTTAACATCCTAAAGTCAGTGAGCGCTTGTGGCATTGATTTGTCTGGCGCAAAAATATTTACTTATTTGAGAAGTATTGTGAGGAATGATGTAAAAATATTTACTTATTTGAGAAGTATTGTGAGGAATGATGTATGTGTGAATATTGATATAAAAAACAGACCTAACAAAGTGAGTATTCAAAACATACAAAAACTGTGCAATAGCTGTCTTTTGACTACTTTGGTGTATGGATCTGAATGTTGGCGAATAAAAAAAGTAACCCTGACAAAGTATCAGCCTTTCAAAAAACCTGCCTGCGGAGGATTCTACGCATCTTCTGGTCCCACAAGATGTCTAACAACAAATCCTCCTTTCACAGTGGGAAACTGAAATTATGGATAGGTTGATCATCATAAGGAGATATTGATGACTTGGACATGTCTTGAGGGTGTACCAAGAGTTGTTGTACGTAATTTCACCTTTGTAATTTTAATGAAAGTGGCGAATTGAATCCCAGTAAACAGATTTTTTTAAAACAATGAACATGAAAATATACTGTTATTTGTTTAAAAACAATGACTTTCAAATTAAATTATGACAATAGTGCAATTTATAAGTATTACTCCCAGCTCACTTCAAAAAACATTATGCGAAAACTAGAATGAGCTTAAAAGAGCCAAAGTGTTATTAAACGTTGATCGTAAATGCCTAACAAATTTTCAATTCCTTCTTCCATGACAAGACGTACAAAGCTCATCCTAGGTAGGCTTAGACCTCATGAATCTATTTTTCATTTGTGTTCAATAATAGAACCACATACCATAATTTTCCCATTCTTGCTAGCAATAAAGCAAGTAGATGTTTCAATAAACCGTTAAAACCCTTGCTAAACTAAAATTAAGAGACACCATTTTGGACAACATGTTACTCTGCCTCGTGAGGACAAGAAAATTGAAAGTGTTGTCATGACAATCGGGAATTCTCTCATACAGCATCAAAACCCGTCAAATATTAAATGTTCTAGACGTTCTACCAAAACATACATGGTCTAGTTTGTTTTTTAATGCATTCGTTACCTCACCTTTTGGTCTCTACCCATAGGCTAGAGATAAAGTACATCTTTCTGGTATTGTTTTTACCATGGTTGAAAGTGCCCATATAACTTTTAACATTGGATATTGGTTCCACGCAATGTTTAAAGCTGACCAAAACTTTCTGATCTGTGTACCATCTGCATTCTCCTCTGTGCACAAAAAGATACATTATTTTTCAGACTGGATTTCTTTTTATATTAACTTAATAAATCGATCTGTTACAATTCGACTCAAGGAATTACGTTCAAAGTGTTATCAGTACAATGTTTCCAATAGCCGTTAACATGTGAGAAGACACAATTTCAAACAAGTTTAACTTCTCGTATACATCTTCCGTTATATCTTTTATATCTTTTCCTTTCTCACCGGAAGTAATAAATTAACCATCTCCATTTTCAAGCTTTTTAAGTTATTGAGTATTTTTACCAATATTATTCTTTGTTGACTCTTCCATTAACGTATCTGTGGGGCTAGAATGGTGTGCGGCATGTTATAACATCTCACAAACATTTCAAAGCAAAGTTTCTTTAAGTTTTAACATTTTTCCTTAAAATCACAAGGTCTACATTCCAAAAATAGAGAAAGCTTATTCTTGTCTTAATGCTGTATTTAATTTGAATTTTATCTTACCTTGAAATGATAGGCGTTTACATCAATATCTTTCACAAGGTTTGTTTTCTCAGCTGCAAATGACATACCATTCAGTAAATGGATTCCCTATGCTGAAGTCTGTATAGCATTCATTAATAGTTATCTGATAAATTGTGGAATTTAGTCATGTCTGTTAGAACTGTAATACTTTTTTAGGTGTTATTTATGATAAAATGAAACTAGGTAGTAAGCCGCAGATTCGTATGAGTTGTCAGTCACATTTTCATTTTACAAGACGTACTTTTTGTCTGGGCTTTAGACTAGGCTTGGAACTGGTGCTCAGATAGAGAATCATATAGCTATATTGTCAGAAACTAGTAGTTTTAAATTGTTTTCTGAATATGAGGCTGAAAGCAATGAATAAAAGATATACGAAGCATGGTAAAACCATAACATAAGTCAATGTATTTAACGAAATACACAAAAGTCACTGATTAATGTGAGCCCATTGTTTGTCTTTTGGAGACAAAATGTTCTTAGTATGCTTTTATCTGTGTGAGTGATAAGCACATTTGTACTATCCAGGCTGCTGTGGACCCCTGTTTTGGTTACAGTTAGAGATAAAAATCTTGCATCGCACAAGTATGTTGATGGGAATGGCAACAATATCTTTAGTGTTATTGTGGGAAGCTCTAAATATTGTTGTTAAACATTAATTCAGAAGGACAGAATAAAATGAAAAGTGAATTAAGTCTTTATTCTTCCGTATTTTTTACCTCCACTAGTGCATCATCTTCATGTGTTGATGTGAGAGATAATGGATATGGAGTAAAACGAAAGGGAATTTACTCCTTTCAAATCCTCTGGTTATTTATAGGATGGGGAGGTTATTTCTCAAGCCCCTCTTACAGCAGGCTGTGTAATTATAAGAGTGTATTTTTGTTACACGTGGTTAAATACCCTGTGAAAATATTAATATTCAATAATATTAATAATGATAATAATATTTTAATATAATAAATATTAATGATAATAATAATAATAATAATAATAATTTTTTTTTTTTTTTCTTCTTCAAAAAATCTCCTGTTGGTAAACAATTTACTGGGTGTGTAAGTTCGATTTGAGTCTCGGATTATTCCCTAATCTTAGAGGTTCAAAACATCTCTCAAAATTCTGGCAGTACTTGTGATTGCTGATATTTGTATACTACCGCTTATATCAGGAAGTTCTAATTCTTTCAAATACTTTTCAAGTTCGAATGGAATCGTTCCAAGAGCCCCGACAATTATCGGGACTATTGAAGTCTCAACTTTCTGCTCTACACGAATGACACCAGCCAGGTCAATGTATTTTTGAATTTTTT
>RDPX01000134.1:1741319-1753580 GCA_003991215.1 Morbakka virulenta | reverse complement strand
TGTGGAAAACTGAATCTTGAAAGAGCCGAGAAATGGTATGAGCATAAACCTCAAACAGTATTAGAGAATGGGAGCCACAAACTATTATGGGACATGAACATCCAGTGTGACAATGTCATCGAGGCACGACGACCAGACCTCGTAATTATTGATAAAGTTGACAAATCTGCGATCGTCATCGATGTTGCCATCCCGGGAGACACCAGGATAAGTGAAAAGGAACAGGAAAAGATTGAAAAGTATCAGGAATTAAAAGAGAAATCAAAAGACTCTGGAATCTGAAAAAAGTTAGCGTTGTACCTGTTGTCTTGGGGGTTCTTGGGAGTGTGACGAAAAATTTTACCAAATACATGGAAAAGATTGGGATTGAGATCAACATTGCCGAAGTCCAGAAAACAACACTATTAAGAACAGCTAGGATTTTGCGAAAGGTATTAGAGCACTGAAAGGGAAAGACTATGATGAGAGACCTTTGGTTTCTGGTTGTAACCGTGTCTCTCGCACACAGAACGGCTTAAGATCAGCCAGTGCATTAGTTGCATATTGAAGATAATAATAATAATAATAATAATAATAATAATAATAATAATCCTCATCATCATAATCATCATCAGCTACAGAATTCCGACATGAGAAAAGGGTTATTGAAACACATGATCAAAATTCTAAGAGACCTACCACGACAAGAGAAGTGGGAATACAGGAAAGTACAGTAAGATGGTCTGAAAGATTATTTGGAGCAAAAATACCATGTTTGGAATAAGGGTCTCACAACAGTTCTGGAGGAACTGAAGCAAAGAATCAAGGCAAAATCAACCAAGTTTAAGAAATAACCAATTCGTTCGAAATAAACTTTCCAAAACCAGTCAAAAACTACTATTTGAAAGAAAGAAGATGTTCCCGAGGACAATGAAATAAAACCTGATGTGGACCAAAGTAGTGAATTCTGAGGTGATAGAAGGATTTAAAACTTAACAGTGAAGCGTGACCAACCATTACTTGATAAAATAATCGTGAAGAACTTTAAAGAGAAAAAAACAAACTTGTATTTTGTCAGGATCGACTACAAAAAGCCATATGATATGGCCTATTACTACTGGATCCTTGCATGCCTAAGTATCTTCAAAATAGCAGACAACATGCAGAATTTGACAGATAAGTCAATGAATTCTTTAATAGTGGAACTGCCAGCACAGAGATAATTGACAGGTGAGATAAGTTTAAAGCGAAATATCTTTCAAGGAGGCAGACTCTCATCAATTATATTTGAATTCGTTGAATTGGGAATAGTAAAGGAAGAGATTTACCTTCCGAAAAGACAATTAAAGCATTGAGGAGCAATAATGGGTACAGTTACTTATCTGTAGTCCAGTTCGATGTAAATAATAGAAAAGACGAAACATCTGTTGTCAAAGAAATAAATCAGAAGTGCAAGGAAGTTTTTTAAATCGACTCTTAAAAGTGGAAATACCATCCAGGCGTTAAATTCCAAGATAGTTTCTATAATTAGGTATTGAGGTGGGATCGTAAACTGGACAACAGAAGAACCACAAGAATTGAACTGAAAAATCGGTAAATTGCTAAATATATACAAAAGGTTTTATCCCTAAGGAGATGTAGATGAGAGACACTATCACAAGAATTTCAAAAATGTGAAGGAAAGACCACGAAAAGGGCGAAAGAGAAAATTTACACCACCTTACTCCACTCAGCCAGAAAAAGAAAACCTTTTTTGAAGAAAAATACAGAAGAGGTTATTATGGATGTGCAGTAAGGACGAATTAAATAAGGCATAATTTTGAATAATATGGAATTTTTCCTAAAAAGGTTTTGTTATGAGAGAGATAACAATGGTAGTCATGTGGTATCAGAATGTAAAGAGTTAGCTTAAATCGAGTAAAACAAGGCATTCTTCACTAGCATATGCTCCAGAAATATAAGCTTCCCACTACAGCAAGGAGTTACTACCATTTTCTACATAAAATTATGACTGCTCTAGAGAAAAGGTCAAATTAATTTAGAATTTTGCCATTTAAATAGAAATAAAAATAGAGCACAAGAAAGCTAAACTTGTTCTTGTAGATAAAAGGGAAAAATATGCTATTTCATGATGTGGTATGTCGTATTGATACATGAGTTAAAGAAAAGAGAAAAAAATATTGAACAATAAACAGTTTTGAAATACAAAATGCTCAAGGTTTGGAAAAGCTGAAGTAACGGAAGTGTATGCAATATCTATCGTCATCGACACTTTAGGAATAGTCACAACAAATATTACACAATACCATAAAAAAATTAATTCAAGCCAAGACTGGATCTCCTGTAGAAAGCTTGCTTGTTGGGTACTGCCGTAATAATTAGAAAGGTTTTAGGCTGCACCACGTAGAACATTGTTCGCAGGAATTAGAGCACCAGAAGTCAGAAATAGACGTTTTATCAAGAGAGACTTGAGATTTGGCTATGGAAATTCCTCAAATTATGAGAGCAGTCCAACAGACATCACCAAGACCAATTACTAAATAACACGATTCTGTCCTGTTTTTGGATAGTTTAAATTGTGCCACGTCACCAATTTCGCTCTTTCAAAAAGTGAGAGCGAAACCCTCAAAGCTCAAGCTCAAGAAATGTACGGCATGTGCAGTTAAATTGCAGGAGTATTTAGACTCCTATAAGATTGTTGTACATGAAAATAGAGAACTGTCAAGCGTGGTCAAATTTTCTAATCTGTGTTATTTGTAAACTTAAATATCACATTACTATTTGTAATATGGTTAGGTCTAGCCGTGTTTTGTCTGCAGAAAGGGGTTCTTTAGGTAAACCTAATACACTCCCTAGTAAAACTGCGAACCCTTCTTCCTGTTTAGCTGACGTAGAATATGGAGCACTGGCAATTTAATACAGGTGTTTTCTTTGCCTCAGGTACTCTCCAAAACCTTTGTTGGAAGTAAGGTGGCAAAGGGCTTGAGCCTGGAGCTATGCAGACAGGAGAGGCTGGACATAAAAAATTAGGGGCCCAAAATCAAATCGAGAGTATAAGGGATACAGCTCAACGATGGGAGAAGTATCCCTTGAAGCGCAGCTCAGAAAAAGCTTACGACTCATGACATGATAAAGCTCTTACATCTATAGTTCAACTTGTTTTAGAGTCAACAGAAGAAAAGAATGGAGTTAATTTTGAAGCCTATCTAGTTGATGAGATTATATAGGTTTATACTGAGGATTTACAAATTGTTAAATGCAATTATAGACATTTTAATGATATTTAGTTTTCAGATGTTTCTTGCTTTCAGTAAAATTGGGATATTGACATCTTGATTGAAATAAATTATCTACATAGCTTTTAAATAGATAAGTCTTCAGAGGGTAAACAGACGAACCTGTGGCAATCAAAATCTTCCTTCGATAGATTTTATCAGGGTCACTGAAAGGTGAGGCCTTAAACTCTGTTGATACTTTTTCCTTTTTTTATTGTTAAGAAGCGTATAGGACATAATGCCGCGAAGTGTATGGAACTGTAAAGATATGACGTAAAAAAGAAACAAAAAAACAGAAGAAATGGCCAGAAAAAAAGAGTTAAACTCAGACTTCAAAGATTTAGGTCATATGATGTAGAAAAGGACTCAGAACCCAAAGCGATCCACAATCTTACAGTCCAAGAGAAAAAACTTTAATCAGAAATTTTATTACAACAAGAGAAGAGTGCATAAGGATGAAAATGTTAAGAGAAACGAGTCCCACGGAATGCAACAAACTGAGGTGGTCCCAGAGAGGAAAGATCATCACAACATTTCCCATGGTAATACCTGCAGAAAAGACTAGGAAAACCCATATTCTTTCCATGAGACAAAGGTTGAAGAGGAGAAGCAAGATTTGGATCTATCAAGTTCCTCACAGTTCTCTGAACTCGATCAAGAACATCAAGATGAGATGACGTAGCATCTAGCAAAATACTGTAGCATTACTGCATGCATGGGCAGATGGTAAGTTTATAGAGATACAAGATGGTTTGGGGCATAAAGTAATCTCTGGCACTATAAAAATTTTTAGAAGCAGACCTGCCAACAGATTGAACATAAAAACCCCAAGAAAGACGTGGAGAAAATTACAAACCGTTCTTTCAACAAGGGTAAATTGATATGAAATTACATACAAAGTTCTGTAATCCAAGACAGGCCTTGTACTCTCAAGTATCAAATACCAAATTGCAGAAACAGTTGATTGTAAGGATATCATTAATGATTTTGCAAAAACAAAAACCGGTGAAGTACCCTTTAAAGTTATAGTTTACTTTTACAATGTTATGCTTATACATCATAATTTCAGTCCTTGCAAAAAAATTGATTGAATTTGGCACCTAAAAATACTGAAACCCTCAAGGAGACTTGTAGTTTAGACCTATGGAAGCTTTAAATGCTTTGATTGTTTTATGTAGCTGTGCCGCTGGATATATGTTTTTTTTCTTTGTTAATTCTTAGGGTCTTATAACAAATGTTACTTCAGTGAAGATATTAATTGTTTAGTCAAAATCAAAAGGACGATTGACTATGGAACTGCTGTCTTTCTTTTGGTATGTTTGAAGGGTTTAAGATACGTCCACTTTAAAAGATATCAGTGTTTATCCTCGTTTCACAGATTGAAGATTTATTAGAATATATTTGTGACTTGTAGCATGAATGAGCTGGTTTAAAATGTGATATTGTCTGTTTTTTCCGAATTAGGACAAGGTTTTTTTCTACTATTGTTCCTACTAAAACTGTTATTTACATTTTCACACATTTCCTTAAGATTACTCTTTTATGTCATTATAACTTGTTGAGATTATATCATGGCCGAAGGTGTTTTCGACTGCACCTTCCACATATTTTCTTTCATGGGTCAAGTTGTTCGTGTTTAATAAGCTGACCCTTCCACTACTAATAATTGGCCTGCTTTGGTCCTTGATTTTGAATACGAGATGAAAAGTTGACAGCTACTCCTGATCGAGACTTTTTCTAGTTTCCTGCTTTGACTTATGGCACTTTCCAGCATCGAGATCTTTATCTGAAAGTAGCCTTTGCCAAGTTGTGGTACGAGCATGCTCCTATTGTTTTGTCTTGCACAAAGCCGTTCAGTGGATGGCTGTTTGACACCTGGATAATTTCCTTAATAGAAGTAGGGGTTTTTCTATTGGTTTCGCAATTTTTGAAGTCCCTGTTTTAACAAAGAGCGCTCAAATGACAATGCTTCTTTGGTTCAGAGATACTTTGTAAAATGCTGTAGGTGCATTGTTGCCTGTACCATCGGTTGGTGTCTGTATAACAAATACCAGGTGAATTTCAAGTCTAACCAGGTAAATGATCATCATTTTTCTACCAGCACTATTTATGACAACCTGTAACAGCAGCAAAATATGTTTTTAAGAAGAAAGATTTGACACATTTTTTCTAATTTCTAAACTACAGTGTCCTTATCTCTCTGACATTGAAAATTTGACTGAGCAGAAACTAGAATATTGCAAAATTCTTTTCACAAAAAATACAATTATAACTGCTGTCTTGCTCGAAATCCCTCCTTAGGTTCCACTTTTACTAATAAATAATAAAAGGCTACTCAAGTTTTATCCTTGTTGGTATCTGTAATAACTTGAAGTATTGACCGAATAGAAAGGCCAGGCAGTTACAGTTTTCATGGTGCCACCTTTGAAGTCGTCTAATGGCTCAGAAACGTCTATACTACACCTGCTACCCTAAAGTATTAAATATGGTAGACAAGTAGAGGAAGGTTAAGCAATGTCTGTTAACCGCAATAATCTCTTGATGACTACCAGTCCAACTGCCTCTTCATTCAATTCTTATCACTGCCAGTATGTCAAATAATTACCACATCTCATTTTGTAAACTGCTTTTCACTGATGACCCGTTTTTCAAATACTTACTTTTCATTAGTGTCACAATTAACAACTATTTATTATTACTGCATTTTCTTGCCTGATCATTGATTGGCTACCTTTTATTAACTAATACTCAACATATGATACATGAACACCTCCCTAATATCTAATTACCTTTAAGGAACTACTTTTATTAGCCACTCTACTCATTGCCGCTCACTGAACTAATTCCTTGACTATGTCTAACCAACAACCTTTTTATAAAACAACCATTACAAACCATGCTGGAAAAACATTTCACTGTCGAACCCCACTCTTTCACATCCTTTTGTGAATGACCTACCAGACCACTATCTCTTGTGGTTGGCTACATGGCATTGGCTTATCATACTTTAGCTAGCATTAAAGAAGCTAATAGCCGCCAATTAAAATATATCCTTAGTAATTGAGTACATTTTCCCAAGCTAAATACCTTAACTGCTGTTTTACTTATTATCATGTAATGGCATTCTATTTCTGAATCACTTTTCATAAGATACCTGTTTAACAGATAACCCTGACAACCCATTCTATGAATTACGTTTACCTGATGACCGATCTGACAACTATCTTTCACCTGCTATATTTCATTACATTTCGTTAGATTCCAGTTTATCAGCAAGTTATCTATCAAGTAATGACAACAACCCCTTTTATCAACTAGACTTCATTGATGGCCCTTCTCTCAACTAAATGTTTTGTCTACATTTTGTCATCAACAAATACGAACTCTTTGACACAATAAATTTTACTTGAAGCAAGCTCCATCTTTTTGTGATACCCTATCCTCATTATCTATTTTATTATTTATTTACGAAATTTATACAGGATAACCAATTCAAAAATTTTAGAAATACATACATATTTACAAAAACTTTTGTTGTCAAATGGGTCCTGTTTCAAGCTTAAAAGGAAAATAACAAAGGTATTTTTGAAATCTGATTTACTCACAGATTCGAAATCTGAAAAAATTTAAAACCTCGATCGATCCACTGAAGTTTAACTTGGAAGATTGTATGTGATATGCTGAACCCGCCTGAAAGTTTGGACTGTTGTCAGTTTAATTTGTATCTAGAAGCTAAAATTAGATATATACAATAATATAAAATCATTCTTTACTTAGATAGAAGCTTTAAAAACGTTGCCCAATAAAACTATAAATTCTTTTGTCGAGGTCGCACTTCGAACTTCAATTGGCAGTTCATTATATAATTTTGCCCCAAGAAATCTAAAACTCTTCTTCGTAGACGCTAGTTTCAGACGGGGTAGTCTTAACATTTTTCCTTTATTTCTTGTCCTGTTTTTCATAACTTCGAAATACCCTTTGAAATTTTCGCACACATTATGATTGATACAGTTGAAAACTTGAATACACGTACGCCGCTTTTGTTAAGTTCTTATTGATACAGAATCTATTTCTTCGTAAGAGCGCTTTTTGAAGATTATATGAAAATTTCTCCTCATCTTGCAGCCTCAGTCGCGATAGAATTCACTGCACCTTTCCAGTATACCCTATCGGTCATAACAGGTAGAAGTCTTCCTTGGCGATAGCGGTGTTTCTGTGTAAGATGTCTGGAAAGGTGAGCTTCCGAGTCCACCTGAGTGATGATGGGTGTCTCCATAAGAGGAAGGACGACATAAGTTCATCTGAGACATGTACACAGTGTCCAGCAAACTGGACGCATCTCCTTTGGACTAAGGTTGATATCCTAGTGATACCCTATCTTAGCAGGCCCACTATACAAGTGAAGCGAATGCGCTCTATCGTTTAGATTTATTTGTTATTCATAATCCCTGCAGCATCTTAATTCTATTTTGTAAAACTAACAAGCCATGTACATCTAGGGCTCATGGGGGAAAGGTCAGTCAATTTTTGGCATGATTTCAATATTTTCAATAGAATAGAAAACATAATTAGAGCAATAAAAAGAAATCTTGTTTTTCTCCCTTCAATCTTTATTTTAACCTTTAAGAATAATGTGAACAATTCAATAAGCTACGTACAAAGGCTAGCTTTGTTATAGTCAAACAATTGTTTTGTAGGAACAGAGGCTGTCCCTTTAAGTGCACACAATTACTTGTAAAATTTAATTTGCCTTCTCAGACTAGCTAGAAAAGCAAACATAAATTAGTAAAAAGATCTAAAAAGCTTAAGTCAAATACAGCATCATACTCTATCAAATGAATAAAGATTAGACCAGCAAGCTAATTACTGAAACAGTTCTATTATTAATACCTCAAAACCAAAGCTGTAGCACAAAATTGAGTGGGAAGGACATAAAATAAAAACAACAGAAGTGGAATTATGTAGAAGGTTTTGAAAACAGAAAAGAAGTAAAATAGAACTTAAAAAAAACCAAAGACAAAATCAATCCGGTTAAGAACAACACAAAAAAAATTGGGTTAAAAAAGTAGTTACAAGATTACGTAAAATATTTAATGACCATCATGGCTTAAAATTACTAAAAAGAAACTTGATAAACATATTAATAATGGAAACTCAAAACAGAAGAATCCAGACAAACAAAAAAGGGAGAAGGGAAAGTAAGATTTGGAAAAGAATACCAAATGAAATAAGGTGTTAAAGGTGTTAAAATACAAAAATATAATAAGAAGAAAGATTTTGGTTTCATAGGACAATATTAGAAGATAAACTTGTGTTATATTCAGAATACAGAAAACGATGGGGCTAGATTATGAAAGTTATTTAGGGCAAATTAGGTGAAGAATATTAAAAACACGTTCGGATTGATAGCATGCATAGAACTTAGTCTTGCATTACTTACACGAAATAACTAGTCCAAAATATTCGTTTACTAACGTTCCTCACCCGAGAGGCATTTAAAATAAAGGAATAAATATCAGAACTAAGTTTCATTTTGTTTGGAAAAAGTAAAATGGTGATGGGCCTTCAATAATACCTTCTAAATTATGTCACAAAGACTGAAGTTTGCAAGTCACATTTTTATACAAGTTCAAAATGTTGTGATATAATACAAGGGTCTAGTTTAACTGAATTCATCAAAGTACTTGATATAATAAATTAGGTTTCTTTAGCGAAAGGCAAAATTCAGCATAATGTATTTAGTAACATATAAAAGGCTTTCTGTAAAAAAAGCTGGCTCTAATCCTAACATGAGCCGATAAAAGACACATTTAAATGTAAACAACTCATCACATGCACTACTGAAGTGAATATCAGAAATAAAAAAATGATAAAAATAGTAAGCAAACAAATGGAATCAAAGCATATATTATTGCAACGTATATATTAATTACTTGTGATGTTTGTGTACAAATTACAATTGTGGTCCTAAAAAGAGAAGGAGGTCATTTGAAATAAAATTTTGTTACACGTAAGGGGTAGTTTGTCGATTTGAAACGGTCTCCCTTATCAGGATGCAAATCTCTTTGCCATTATCTCTGAGCAACTATATACTTCACATTATAGGCGCCGATAGAGAAACTATATTTGATTTAATTGTGACGTTCTTTAATGCTTTGAGAAAAACAAATTATATTAGCAAAAGCTATAGCCGGGGATTTAAAATGGGGTATAGGTATTTCAAAGCTCTAGTTGGCTTCTTAGAATTTCGTAAATATTACGAAGTTGAATTCTAATGTCCTCCTTTTCTCATAAGTGATAAAATAATGAGACTTGTGCCCTTAAGTAATAATAATTTAAAAGTGTCTTTGCTTAATTCGTGCATAATTTTATTTCATGATAGGAAGAGTTCCTGTAGATTTGTTCAGCACATGGCTGGCTTGATATTCTGAGGGAATTCTCTCAAACTGTTTCCCGCTGGGTAGTATTTCACAACGACATAAACTTTCCCGTCTTTAGCCGTTGCTCTTCCAACACCAATCTGTTTGGATGAATACCAGATCATTTGACTGAAGTGACCTGCTCCTGATGAATAAGAGGGGTTACTGAAGTTAAACTTTCTCACTTCTTCATACCACCTGTCAGCAATGGAACATCCATGGCAGGGCTCTCCGGCTTGAAATAAAACAGGAAATTACAATTAGTAAACAAGTTAATTGTATTGGTATAACGTCTATTTTCTGGACATTTCTGTTCTCTGAAATATTTTACACACTGGATTTGCACAGAAATTAAAACTGTTTGATTCTGAGTGATTCAAAGAGACTTAAGTCCAAAAAAACACTCAGGCCACCATAACAATGCTAAGCAAAGGCTTAAAATAATATCAGAGTTTCTTGAAATATTTTTAGATACAAAAAAGATACTAAGAGGAAGGAATTCCCTCTTGTGCAAAATCCATGACCACATGTCTTCTATATTATGTTGTGTTTACTAGAGTGTTCTATAAGCAGATGTCCAATTACATGTACTTGAACTAATTATTTGGTTATAATTCTGTATTTGTCTTTTCCTAAAAGTGGGAGACAACACTTTACATAAAGCAGTAAATTAAGATTCAGCACTTAGAAATTTCTTTAAAAAGTTGTTCTCTATCATATATGTGGTCTGTATCAACCATGCATATAAAGTACCTTAAAGATATATGCAAGGTCCATGATTTTTTTACAATGACTTTTATACCTATGTCCCGACACATACACAGTACATGTACACCGCATCATTTTCAAGGTACCTTTTCTTTAAAAATCTTTGCCAAAATCTCTCTTTCAGATTATTTAGGGACATCTGGAAGATGTATGCACATAACTTTAAAAAGTATGACAACAACAGTTTATACTTTTAAATCTTCCAGAAAAAAATTCAGGCAACTAAGAACTGACGCTTGTAATACTCAAAAATAAAAAGCTTACTTTGAAACTAAATAACCATTTCCTAAAATAAACACAAACTCGTATATATATATATATATATATATATATATATATATATATATATATATATATACTAGCAGAAGTATCTGGCGTTGCTCGGGCAAAAAAAGTGCAATTTAGTAGGCTATAAAGGTCCTATGATAATTGTAAGGTAGTGCTCAATTAGAAATGTGATGGTAGATCATTTTAGTTCAAAGAACTGCAACCACCTTGACACTTGGGGTTTGGTATAGAAATTTTTGACTCACACTCCAAATTTCAGCTTCCCAGGTTCAGTAGTTTTTTCATAAATTTACTTCAAACAAACAACCACACTCACACACACACACAAATGTATATATATATATATATATTTCTTTTTTTTTATTGCAACACCCTTAAAAGTCTCAATTCTTTTGTTTCAAATTCAAAAATTTTAAAACATTCACGCTGTTTACTTTTAGTGGGTCCTAAAATTTCTATTAGATATTGTATTACTTAATTTGTCCACATTCTCAATAACGAATAACTTGCAAGTGAATGGGTTCTTTGAATTTTTTTAAAAGACTTTTTGTACATGATTCAAAATTTTAACTGGGGCGAAGAAATAACTTCTTCAAAAGCGCCCTGTAAATTCATTCACGAAGCCATTACTTAAGACGACTGTAATGTTAATAGGAACAAGAAGAATACACCAGTATGACTTACCCATTAAAACAGCAATATTCTCTCCAGTATTTTTATTCTTATCATGCATGAGACATCCTTTGGAAGCAATATAGTTGGCCCAGTTCTGAGCTTCGGTTTGAAGCTTTGGGCAAAGCGTCAGTGAAGGTGCACCGTGCTTCTGTCGGTATCTGTTATGAGCATTTAACAAGTCTTGACTAAAGTCATCTGTGGAGGCAGGTCCAGACTGTTCAGGCCACCTAGGCGTTGTAAATCCCGGGATTCTATTGAGAAGGGATGGTGTCCTTATTGGGAACAAAGACCCAATATTGGGCTTTGGAATAGGGTCATTTTCATTAAATGTTGGGTCATTTGTATATGTGATTGTTTTTTTGTAGTAGACTCCTGGATTTACACCAGTGTCTTTAGGATCATTTGGTCTTGGAGATGGTCTAGAGGTATTATTTCGAGGAGTCCCCTGAGGATCTGGTGTAGGTCGTCTATCTGGACTATTTGGTCGACTATCTGGCTCTGTTATATACGTTACAGTGTAAATAGGTGGCCG
The DNA here is from genome assembly GCA_003991215.1 of Morbakka virulenta. Lineage (NCBI taxonomy): Eukaryota > Metazoa > Cnidaria > Cubozoa > Carybdeida > Carukiidae > Morbakka > Morbakka virulenta. Next base: position 1,741,644 of record RDPX01000134.1, on the reverse strand, counting down.
ATCTTGCCATGGTTGTGAAGATGGGCCATATTGAACTTGGCCTGGCCTCCCTGGTTGCCCTTGACCTGGTTGTCCTTGACCTGGTTGTGCTTGATCTGGTTGTGCTTGACCTGGTTGTCTTTGACCTGGTTGTCCTTGACCCGGTTGTCCTTGACCTGGTTGTCTTTGACCTGGTTGTCCTTGACCTGGTTGTCCTTGACCTGGTTGCCCCTGACCTGGTTGTCCTTGACCTGGTTGCCTTGAATTGGTGTTTGTGGCTGTGAGCTTGATGGAGTTGGTACAGAGGCATCTCGGTTAGGTCGACGTCCTGGTTGACCTGGTCTAG
>RDPX01000134.1:1674537-1727037 GCA_003991215.1 Morbakka virulenta | reverse complement strand
ATCAAGAAGTTTTACGTTTTTGTTCCCACAGCCGAAAAACCTGGCCCTAATGCCAAACTCGGTTGAAAGGTACAGGATGTGTCATGGGTTCAAGAATTTTCATTATGCTCCAATTAACGGTCCTTGTGACGAGTGTGTTGAGTTCAAACACAAAAGAGAAAAAAAAAGAGGCCAAATCAAATCTGGATTAAAAACGATGCACAGTGAATCCCTAATTACTTTAAAATGCTTAAAATCACTGAAATGTTAACCTTGATTTTTTAAAAAAAAATAGTTTCCCTGTTTGACTTTTTAGTAGGGAGAATATACATAACAATCACAAAAGTGCTTACATTTCGCCACCCAAATCCTGCTTGATTATGTCATAAAGTATCTAATTTCCCTATTTAATAAAAAACCTAGGTTATGTCAAAAAAATATAGGGGCTTTTTCCAGAAACAAGTACATAGTAAAAGTTACTTTTCATTTTAGATTCACCTTACATTTATACTTTTCAGATAACCTTAAATCAGACAAATGATGTGGACAAATTCGTTGACAGAAAAGTATTTTTGAAGTTTTAGGAGGGCAGCTGCCAATATTTTAACTCTTTTCAATCAATTAGCCTTTTTCTTTAGGACCAGGGCAAAAAATGAATTTTAATGGAACCAAAAAGCTATGTTGGGCATGCTGTTGGAGTTACTTATTAAAAATCTTTCCTTAAACCGACAATTGGCAACTGCGGTTTTTGGCTTCTCTAGACAATTTTGCCTGCTGCAGCTCTATAATCCCATCTTTGAATGCAAGAGCTTGTTGGAATTGTCGCCATGATAAAAAGTGCCTATTGACAGTGCCAGGGGATGTGTTATAAAACAACAATACCGGCTTTTTTGAAAAGGACTTTTTTTCATGGAAGAGTATTTAATAAGTTAGGTTTTCATAAAATTTGGTTTGCAAAGAGAATATTTTTTTAGGATAATTTGAGTGTGCCGTTAGTGAGGAGCCGTGGCTTGATGGTTTGCAAAGGGTTGCACCCCTACCAAGAGGTTTCATTGTCAGATTCCCCGAGCTGGTGAAAAGAATTTAGAACTTTACAAGAGAAAAGGGCATCCAGCCACGAAGAGCCTCACTGTCAAAACAAAGTCCCTCTGAAGGGCACCGGATGAGCCCCAGTTACTGGGGGAAATAACGTTTAGTCCAAATAAAATTGGAGAGGGAGGTTAATGAGAGAGAACGAGAGAGAGAGAGGGGGGGGGGGGGAGANAAAAAGTGCCTATTGACAGTGCCAGGGGATGTGTTATAAAACAACAATACCGGCTTTTTTGAAAAGGACTTTTTTTCATGGAAGAGTATTTAATAAGTTAGGTTTTCATAAAATTTGGTTTGCAAAGAGAATATTTTTTTAGGATAATTTGAGTGTGCCGTTAGTGAGGAGCCGTGGCTTGATGGTTTGCAAAGGGTTGCACCCCAACCAAGAGGTTTCATTGTCAGATTCCCCGAGCTGGTGAAAAGAATTTAGAACTTTACAAGAGAAAAGGGCATCCAGCCACGAAGAGCCTCACTATCAAAACAAAGTCCCTCTGAAGGGCACCGTTTGAGCCCCAGTTACTGGGGAAATAACGTTTAGTCCAAATAAAATTGGAGAGGGAGGTTAATGAGAGAGAACAAGAGAGAGAGAGAGGGGGGGAAAGAGAGAGGTAGGTAAAAGCAGAGAGGTAGGGAAAGAAAAAAACTGTAAAACCCCCGGAGAACATTATATATGTGCATATATACATACCAATATACATTTATTTACAATATATTTGCTAAATATACTACAAATAAAGTTAGATAAAGCAGCACTTATCTGTTGGGGTTTTTTCTGCCTGGCAGGTGTTAACCTCTATTTCGGAGCCAAAAGTTTGTTTAATGATTCTCAGTTTGGGCAGTTTGGGAATTTTTTCTGGCAAAATTCACATAAATGTCTGTCTACCGTTACCGACCACCATACTAAATTTACTACAGGTAATGAAAAAATAAATGTAAATGAAAGAGCCTTCATTTGGTAAAGGCTAAAATACGAAATGTGGACAATGTCAAAGTGAACTTTTTTTCGTTGTCGAAAACGAAGCAAAGACAGAATTGGTTATTGAGGTACCCAATAACGATGTCGAAACAATTTACTCATTTAGCGATGCGCTAATGGATAATATATTATCAGGTTTGACATACAAGTAGTTTTCATGTCCTTTCTTTGCTTTATTGATTCCATAAGATCTTTGTCCAAATCACTATCCTTTGACTTGCATTCTCCCACTGTTAATCAATTTCGCTCTAATCTTCTTCCAGTTACCGATTTGTTCTTGTCAACAATCGCTGTCATCAATTTCCCCCATGCGTCAACGTGCAACATATTCGAGATTTGGATAGAAAATTCAACGTTGCATAGGGAACCACGTAAAAATTTAAACTTCGGAATGGAAATATCTTAAAATGGAGACCAATAGAAAGGCCTAGAAGGCATCTGACCCCGGGAGCCAAGGCCTGGAAGACACAAAATTGTGAATAAATAAAAAATTTGCCAGAGAACATCATTTGACTTAAACAAGCTACAACACTTGACATAAATCCACAAAAGTAGGAATGACTTTAATGCGCACAAGAATTTTACAAGTTTGGTATGCACAAGAGAAGGTGCCCTCCGTTTAAGGGGGCCCAGGGTGTCACTGGACATCCCAATTTGGAGGGTAGCGTGCAAGATCTTTCGAAAATATTTTTAATCCAAGAAATTACCAAAAATATTCCAAAATATCCCCTTGGGCCTCCCACCCCAATTACTCCTGAAGGACGCAGATTGTTCTCTCTAGGTCACTGTGTTAAACTTAAAATTCTTTAAAACTATTTTGATTAAGGAGGAATATACTGCTCAAATGAATATGCAGTAGATTCAGCGTTGCGTAGCAGTCAGCTGTACGTGTAATGCCTTTTACTCTGGCATGCAAGTTGATAGAAGGAAAACATAAACATGTGAAAAAAATCATGGTTAAGATGGCAGTGTTGATTCTTTTCGCCTTAACGTGGCCGAAAACAGGGAGGGCAGAACCTCTTGCCCACAGGTAAAAGCCGCCCTGCGTAGAGAAAACACCCATTGGCTGGCGATGTCGCGTCCCATTTAGCATAAGGTGATACGAGGCTCATGACGAAAGGCCAAAATTCGCGTTAACTGTGCTATCTCTTAAGATTTAATCTGATTTTGATCTGAAATTTTCATGTTGGAAAACTCAGGACAAATTGATGACCACAGTTCCAAGTTAGAGGAGTGGATAGGAGAGAAAAGGCCTGTTAACAAAGTTCACGTGAGTGAGTGAGGAAGAAGTGATTAAGTTTGGGCACTCCGTTAATTCGAAAGGGCAAAGAGCACGGCTGTTGATCTGAAGAGCCGAGAGAAATAACCTCACTTTGTGCGGTAAAATTTTATTCTCGATGTGCTGGCTGGCCTCGTTACGATGTTCCCAAACATCAAAGGGTACCGCCATCCTTTGCCATTCTGTTTTCCCTCGTTCTGTGGTCAAAGAATGGTTGTGTGAAAAATTTTTGAAGAACTTTTGGCAGTGGCTCTCAAAACAGGCCTGTTATTTTTGTCTATGGAAAAAATATAGTGATGTTCTTGCAAGACAAAACGCTCAGCTTGAAACAGGATGGAAGAAACATTTAGGGCACAGCAAGCAAGGCAAAATAAACAAATAAATAAACGGCTTGGCACTGTGGAATATGAAAACAATGGTTAGTAGAATTCGACAAATATCGAGATAACGAAGAGAAAGTCATGGTCACTTGATTACACCTTCTTGCAGATCTTGATTTCAGTGCAAATCAGGAGTATAATGTCTTGTTTTAATCCAGACACCTCTTAATTTTGCAATAGTACTGATTTGATTGAAATCAAATCAAATGCAAAAGGGAGGTTCGATAATTTTTTTTGATTTTATGGTTTAAGACGAATGTTCAGTATTCAAAGTCCACATTCTCTCTTGCTGATCCACATCAACAGGTATAAATGGTGGGCCTGATATTCATTTTCATAAATACAAATATTTATCACAACGCTCAGAAAAAGAGTCATTTAATGTTTTTAAGGTTATATTTTTATGATTTGTCAGTTTGGATTTATCCTTATTTTTTCAGTGGAATTTAATTGTATAATTTTTCCTTGGATTACTATGGACACTTTCTTTCAATGGAGAATTTATAGCACTACTTTTCACTCTTTTTTCACAAAGATTGATTTTTTGGGAATAATTTTCGCCTTATTTTGGACATACTTTAATTTATCCAAATATGTCTTAACACATTTAACTTGGAAATTTTTGAAGGTATAGTTTTTATTACTGAAATGTGACTTTTTCATTGTTATATATTCTTATTTAATACTTTAATTTTTTATACATTAATGTTCCTGGCTTCTAAAGAGCACCTTTTATAATTTTTCTATATACTAAAATATCCTTATATGTACTGTAATTTTTAGTTATTAGTGAACAAATGTAACATGAAACTAGGTAAAAGGATGTCTTTAGATTCTTGAGACAGTTTAGCCACAAGAACATAACGCCAATTTTCATCTGCTACTACATTATCAAATCATTTCCACTTAATCCTGACCTGGAAGGTTTGTGTCAAAATATATAAAGTTGATTAATGTAGCAACTCGAAATGTTGTGTTTTGTGAATTGCTGGTTCAAAAATTTTTAAAACACCTGATGAGGTAGATTTTATCTTACATTTCTTTACTGTGAGGCATAATTATATTTTCATAGCTCTTGGTTTTACTTGATTACTCCTGACGTTGCCATTAACCATGATTGAAAGGGGAATAAAACTAAAATTGCACTTCTTTTTATCGTGTTTTTATGAGAAAAAGTGTGACGTATGATTTTAAATGACAGGCTTCTTCATCAACTTCTAAAAAACTACAACTCAAACATTCTTCACAACATTTCTTTGCTTCTGAAAATGCATAGACGAAGGTCTTTTTCTGAAATCCGATATACAAGTGCAATATTTGTATCGCTTTCAGTGAATGACAAACCTTTTTAAAAAGTTAAATAAACTTGTAATTTTCAAAACGTAATATACTTGCAAAAATGCGGTAGTACCCCACTTCGAGAAACCAAGAGTCGTCTTGTAATAAAACAAAAAACAACTTCTCTGACAGGGAAAGAGAGGGTATTTATATCGCTGGAATTTAGAACAAGAAATGACATTTTGTTCTGCGAATTAAAAATTTTTTTTGGAACCAGGATTTCAATTTAATTTGAAGGGTTAATACACTTTAAAAAATAAGATAGTACTCTTTTTCTAGAGTCATGTAAGGAAAAAGCGGACATCTTGTGTAACAGAGAAAAAGAAGGTATTTAAATCGCTAAAATTAAAAACAACGAATAGCAATTCAAATCAAATTTTAAGAAATATTTGGACTAAGGTTAAATAGATTAAACTTAAATGAAATTGTTTTGTGCTGTTACCTTAACCAAGAAAGAATCTTGGGTGGCTTTCGTTGTAAGAAGCCAGAGTAGAAGAAACTCGTAATTAACAGGCTTACCAGGTAGGTAGAAGAAATACTTAGACTTGATGGGCATTTTCGTTTGGTTTTTTTTGTAAACCAAACCTTTCCATCTGTTCAATTGCCGGGTAATAAGAACTCAAACCTTAAAACGTGAGCCAGCTCTCAGCCAAAGAATGTATGGCGTCCCAAACGACATTAAGTCACTAAAATAGCTGTTGTTTCGAAAAAAACATATTGTGGATTAAGGCTCACAATTCTTGACAGCAATAAATTTGTAAGACTTCTGGTGCGAAATTTGAGCATAACTAGCAAAATTTTTCATTGTCTTTCACTGGGTTTGGTTGTGTGCTTTTTAAGGAAATCGAACATAACATAATGAAACATAACGGAATATTACCAGACAACGTTAAGAAGGATGGGAAGGGAATAGAATTTTCTCAAGTTGTAAGAGAAACAAAATCGCCGTAGTTTATATGAAAAAGTTTGTTTTCCTTTTATTTTCAAAATACGTCGACCTTTCCACACAATTAATTACCCAAGCAAAAAATCCCCACACGTATTCAGCTGTGAGAAATATTTGATATGCTGATGGATGTCAATTTCAAAACAGGAATTCCCTGTGTGACTATGATCACTCAGGTAGGTTATATTATTTTATAATCTGATGTATTGCCTTGCAGGATACTTTTATTGTTAACCATGCTAAAATTAAGGATGAATAGCTTCCAGACAGCGAAGTAGTCAAAATAAATAAATAACGTTATTTGAGATACTGTAGAAAAGTGATAAGTGAAAGATTGATTTATCTTTCAATTCACACTTAAACAATCGTCATTATTACAGTAACAACGTGATCTTACTTTCTAACTATACCTATCATAATAAACTTTGAACCTGACCCAGCATTTTGCTTCCAATATACGCTTCACTCGTGCCCTGTCTCGGGACTCGAGTAAAGAGAAATTGCTCGTCTCGACATTTTACTTTTTCAAGATTCCTTTACAGAAGAACCATTAATTTCTTGAAATTTTCTTCATTTTTATGCAGTTGTACGTTTCTGTCGGCTAAAAATATGGAAAAATTGAATATGTCTGGTTAAGTGACGATTACATTTATCTTACACACTAACTGTTTAGTTTGTTTAATTAATATTTGTCGACTACATTAAAGGCATGCGAATACGTTAGAAATGAAGAACAATCACGCAAGGGTTTTTTCATAAAAGTATTTGGTTGGTACTTTGTTTTAGTTTTAACGTCATCCCTCCAGTGATGGTTGGGACTCGGACAGTGCCCCTCCAAAAGGACTTTTGTTTCCTTTGTAATGAATTTCTGCCAAGTCCCTCTGAAGGGCACCGTCTGAGCCCCAATCACAGGGGAAAATGACGTTAAAACTGAAAAATTAAGTTTCAACTTTCTTGTGTGTCAAAAACGATATTTTTAAGACTCAAAAATGGTAGCTTCAAACTCGCTGACAAAACAACAAAAAGTCAGGTGATTTTAGAAATCATTTAATGATCAACAAAGAAAAAAAGTGCAAATGGCTGCAAATATTAATTAAAATAGGGTAAAACCTTGAGGTTCTTATATTTTTTTACACCGACCACCACACCAAGCAAATTATAGGAGAAGAAGCGAATAAACTGATTGTTTCGCGTTATTTTTCCCTGGGCTTAACTTCGATTTCTTTTGATTTTACCAGATTAAAATGCAGAGCATTTTGTCTGGAGGCCGTGGCATTCTATGGATAACTCAGTTACTAATTCTAGTTTCATCTTAGAGTCATCTTCCCACTTCTTTGTATTCCCGTATTATAGACAACTTTATAGCGAGGGCATCATAAAAAGCATAACTGCTTTTTAAAAGTTAGTTCAGTTTTCTCCAAGAAAGCTCTTATTTTTCCTTTTAATTTCAAAACCTTGTAGACTGCTTGTGTCCTTCCTAAATTATTACATGCACCAGAGGCCATTTTAATCCAAATTTTGCCTTCCTCCATGTATTCAGATGTACAGAAAATCATTTTATTTATTTTCACAATTTTTCGTGTAACAATTTTTATTCCTCATAACATTCAGTCTGTAACAAAAGAACCTGTCACACATTATTAAGGTCTGTACTTGTTTTAGAGACAGCTTTCTCTTTACTGCTTTTTGAACTATTCCTTTCTGAAGATTTTCTTTACATCCTCACATGCTATGCATAATATTAGTTTAGGTTTAACCCCCCACATAACCTTTGGTGCCTCAGACTGAAGGCTTCGTTTTCCGTTGTTAACATATTTGGTACGAGATTATCCCGTTGTTAAGCAGTAATACTTACTTAGCTATCGTTAATCATATTGTTGTATTACAGTAAGCAGCTGTATATTTTTAAAATAGTCTTTCGTCACACAGCATTCTTATGGCATGCAGTTTAGACCCTTGTCATTCCTTTTTTATTTTGTCAATATGCACGTTTCAGGTACTTTGTGACATTGAAAAAGTTGGTCATTTCGATTTCATTTTAATAATTATTCCGTTAAAATGGATATAAAGACACTTGATGAATTAAAGAACCTGTAATTTTACCATGTCTGTTTATTAAAGTAGGTAGCAAGTTAAAAGTAATGAAAATACTGAACTATGTACCACAGTTTATTTTCGTTCCCCACCTTTTTTATTACCCCCGCTATAAAATGTAACAATACTTTTTCTAGAATTTACTTTAAATATGACTATTTCACGTAGGAATGAAAAAAGAACCAAATTGACTGCAAGACGAACCAAAATCCTAGGTGACTGTCGATGCCAATGGTCCATTGCTTTTTAAAAAATATTTTTAAAAAGCAAGGAACCAGAGTTATTGCCAACAAATTCATTTAAAAATATTTTAAAATGAATTTATTGGTAATAACTCTGGTATAATCTTCCGGGAGTTCACAATTTCTGCTTTCTCCTTTCCGTTTATTTGCTTTACAATTTGTTTTGGCCACATATGTAATGTGCCCAAGAGAAAGAAAGTCTTAGCAAACCATGAAGCATCCACCGTCCAATTGAGATTTATTCTCCAAATAAGGTAAAAGCCAGTTGGTTCAGTCTGTTAATACAGCGACCTCGAGGAAGCATATTTCAGGACCAAAGACTTTACATCAGTGGTTGAGGCATAGAGCGTTGAGTTTGCAAGATTGACATTGCGACATCTGAAATTGCAAAGTTAATGTTTAGCTCTCGATTATTCTCAGAAGTCAAACTGGTAACCATTTGTGTCATTAGATAAAAGGCATTGGTAACGGCGGGTGTGAAAGTGTGTCGCCATCCATGGAACAGGGCGTCGTGTATTCTATCCATCACTGTTGATTTTTTTTGTATATGTAGTTTTGTGTGAAAACCTTTCAATCTTGCCAAGATTTTATAGGGGCACAAGGGTACAAATGATAAGCCAGGGCAATGGGTTTAATTTTCTTTTACAACTATGTGTTATTTTTAGGGCAGGTGTAATCTGCATCTTGCAGGTGATTGCTGGTTATGCATATCGCCAAGAACTATACACTGTACTGTATGTATCAAAGTTGAAAAAATAGCCAAAAATGGGTTTAAAGTTCTCAAAGTTTAAGCTCTTGTTATTCGAAAAGGAAGCAATAATGTTTACAATACAAAATAACGCTAACAAACAACCCAAAAGTTATTTTAGTGTTTCCAGCGACCACCTGTCATCAAAATACTGTGCATAAACCAATTAGCGTATGTACTGCACAATCAAGTAGCCCTTAGCAATATGCATAACCTGCAACCTGCAAATTACATATAAACCTTATTTTTACTGAAATTTCAACACGACTTTTTAAACAAAGCTATGGAATAGGGGACCATAACGAAGTAATTTAGTCAGCAGAATATCAATCAAAGCTTGTACTTGCCCTTGGCGCTCTTCACTGCAGACCTATTCAACATGAACTGGGGCCAAGACCTTTGACTAAACTATGTTTTTCATATTTTTCCCAATCTGGTTCATTCCTTGATTTCCCTAATTTTTTCATTTTCCACGTTTTCGGAATGAGAAGGCAAACACGTTATACGTCAGCCTGCTTCACTTTGGTTTGTTCCTGTCGGATAGGATCTCAGTTTGTTTGTATTTTTTCGTCGTTTCCTCTTGTTGCGTTAGTGAAAAAGTGGCGTGTGCCCAGATACAATGGAAAGTTCGAGCAGGGCAATAAAACAAGCGTGTTTCGTTTCCTCAAAGATCCTACGGAAAGCGTAATATGGAGGAAAGGTATTCCGCGTAAGGATCACCCAGACTCGTCGACACTGTAACATGTGAACGGTACTGTCCAAGGTAAACAGTGGCCCAAACATCCTCCTTCAATATTTGAGGGTATACCATCAAGTGTCTTTCCAACAGTAACGCAAAAGCTGTGTTTCACAAGATGTGTCACTTTGTCACAAAAAACCCCGTCTTTTATGATCGACAGAATGAATTTCTATCAAATGACACTATAAGGTCGTATGAGGAACTAAAGGCCTTTCTAGTTGATAAAAAACATTTTTTTGATCGCCTTTTATTATTTTTTGTTTATTTGGTTGGTAATACTGTCAATATACAACCTCAGGATTCTCTCGAACTATCGTGTATACCCCGATTTGTGCTGAAAATTAAGAGTGATTTATCTTTCAGCGCCTTCCATAGTGGCATAAAATGCACGATTACTTTGTTGACTACAAATAGGATTACAAAAATGACATCGCAGTTGGCAGCATTATCTTCCCTTCAGCAATGGAAACTACGAATAAAAAGGGTGTTTTGTTTAAGGAGCTGTCGGCCATTAGCTCTTTCGTGTACGTTGGAGCAAGAAAGTACTAACCTGATACGACTATACGTGCCTTTGACTATTTAGAATATCGCAGAGTTAAATCAACAATCTGGGTCTCTTTGAAGAGACTCTGATTGTTAGAAATTCGATTTAAAATGCTAGTGGACTTTTATTTGCCATAATTTATGACAACAGCCATAAATCTGGCATTTTATTCGAAATTCATTNGTTGGCAGCATTATCTTCCCTTCAGCAATGGAAACTACGAATAAAAAGGGTGTTTTGTTTAAGGAGCTGTCGGCCATTAGCTCTTTCGTGTACGTTGGAGCAAGAAAGTACTAACCTGATACGACTATACGTGCCTTTGACTATTTAGAATATCGCAGAGTTAAATCAACAATCTGGGTCTCTTTGAAGAGACTCTGATTGTTAGAAATTCGATTTAAAATGCTAGTGGACTTTTATTTGCCATAATTTATGACAACAGCCATAAATCTGGCATTTTATTCGAAATTCATTTGTTGGCGTCAGGAAAGGCATCCGGCCAAGAAATTCCTCACTGCCAAATCCAAGTCCCTGTGAAGGGCACCATCTGAGCCCCAGTTACTGGGGAATAATGACGTTAAAACAAAAAAAAAGCTTATAGAAAGCTTAGTTTCATTTAAATATCCAGGAGATGGGGTCCAAAATGGGCTTGCAAAAAGCTTCAAGTTTTGGGACGCGAGCTTGTTTTTCTTTAAAAAAGGTGTACTATTCATTTGTGGAGAATAAAATAATCTTTTGTGAGCTGTTGAAGATTTTAAGAGCCATTTCAATATTTTTACATCGTTGTTCCCTTGCTTCACTAAGTACCCTTTTCAGATGTAGTTTGCTCGTCGATGCCAAGCTCCGGCCCCTTGTTGTGGTGTCAGCACCTACCTTAATCCAAAATCAACTCATCAATTTTTTAAACACTATCAGAATCAAAGAAGAAGTATTGTATATTTATATGCCCCTGGCCTTTTTTGTGGTACATGTCTTGGGTGAGACTGCTTTTTGTCACAGAGCGGATCTGTTGAACAAGTTTATTCAAATTTGTCAGCAGACATACCTGACAAGGTGTCGATAGACAGCCTGTTGCCACTCTGTTTCAGAAAATTGCAATCTGGAAACTTCCCACGTTGTTGGGCCATCCCGTTTTGCTCTATTTTTCAGCTCTTTAAAATCTCCTCAAATATATTCGTGTCCTACATGTTTGATAGTATCTAATTCGGGTTCTTCTTATACTTATCACTGTCATTTGAAGCGGGAATGACATGAATTTTTTATAATACTTTTTTTCAAGAAACATATTCCATTGTACAACAAATTTGGAACAACCATCATTGAGACCAGAATGCAATGAATTGCCATCAAAAAAGCAGAATACAATCAGGCAGATCAGCATGGGCTCAAAGGTAGTGGAAGCAGTAGCAAAATGTAAATTTAGGGTTGCGGGTCAGTAAGAACATGGAGTGCAATTGTTTACAGTCGCCCGATCCCCCTCAAGTTCTTTTCTTACGACGAAACAGAGCATTGTTGCTTTGGTCTTTTGTGAATACAGAAAGGTTGTATGTAGACAAATCACATTGACGTATGAAATGCTCAGGCCAATAAAGAAATTGACTAAAGACAAATACCGTATTTCCTCTAACGAGCGGTCCGGGCGCTCATTAAATGTTCGTTGTTTTTTAGGGGGTTTTCTGGTGGGGGGGGGCGCTTATAAATTTTTCATATTTTATTCAGGTAGCTAATCCAAAAACAGTGACAAGAAAAAAGATGGCGAGAATTGTATCAAATGTGCCTGAATTTGAGTTAGTATATAAAATCGAATTTGGGTGTGCAATTAGGGACCATCATATATACAAGAACAATTTGGTGCCAGTCATCCGAGAAAGATTAATTTGTCTCAAAGAATTTAGATAGGAGGCAGAGTTGTTTGATAAGCAAGCTGTTGCTGTTTACAGAAAAAAAGATGATGACAAAAAGCATCTTGTTGGGCATGTACCAATTGAATTATATATTTTTTAATGGCAAGCAATGAAAACAAGCTGATTGTAACCCCATCCGGAAAGCGAAAACGCGAAGTTGGACCAATAGTACCAGGGAAATTTCAAGCAATGACGAAGGATTTTCGACAAGCAAAAATATTGAATGATCAACTTGAAAAGATATCGAGGTACGCACATTTTGATCTTAATTTCGAACAGACTATTTTAAACAAACACCCACATTTGATGTCATATATCGCGAGTCTTTTTTATCAAATGTCTAATTTGTAATTTTGAGGGGGGCACTCATTAGAGGAGGGCGCCCATAAGAGGAAATACGGTATGCAGTGTTTTTATGTTTGTTTTCCTTGTTAACAGCAAATTTTATTTTTGGATTAGCAAAGTCGTGTGAACAATATACCCATTTTTACATGCATTTGCCAAAGGGCATAAAAATGTTTTTGAAAGTGAAGCAGTTTAGCAAAAAATCAAATGGGCAATTTTTGAAAATATATCCCTCCTACTGTTTGAGCTGCTTGAGTAACCTTCGCGCCCCTCTTGATTTCCCCGTGCAGAATGTTAATCACCATCAGTTAAATGAGGCATTGTTTGTTTGAATAGTTAGTTAAATATAGCATTTAAAAAATATACATCTGTACAAATATAGCATTGTTTGTTCGTTTACCAGAAACAGAGTTGCTGTCAAGGACCTCTGTTGGAATTTAAGGTTCTGCTGCTCTTTCCGGTTTGGAGTTTCTTTAGGGATGTTGTGCTTTTCTTTAAAATTTGGAGGAGCAGATGGTTTTTTGAAATGGACATCACATCACCCGTCTTGATGAACCTACCGCGTCTCCTGGTCTTGAATACTTCCTGAAAGCTTACTGCTCTAATGCAAGTTATCATAAACTAATAACACCTGTCAACACACTTTTTGCTGCCTTTCTTGTGTAATTTTGCCTGCTGAATTCAAATATGGCTTCCATTTGTTTGTAACACATCAGGTTTTCGTGCTACAGTATATTCCTCTGTTGTAATGCAGTATATGTATATGTAATCCTAAAGAAGATCCTTTCATAAACATTAAGCATAGCTACATTAAATAACTATATATATTAGATATCACATACATGTTTATATATCTGGTACACATATACACGGTCTATTTCCAGTATAGCTAGTGCAAAAATCACGGAATTTGAACTACTCACCTTTCTAATCATGGTAGAAATTTTCGCTTGCTTGACGGTCTGGAGTGTTGACGTTCAACACAGTCTCGTTGAATGCTCCAGTATGAGGTCAGCCATCATGTTTTTGTTCCATCGGCCTCGATATCTCTCCTCCATAATTTTTACATCTTCATGGAAGCGCTCTCCGTGTTCATCGGTGACATCGCCAAGATTAGCAGGAAATTCGTCAAAATGACTCATAAGGAAATGGACCTTTATGCTTTTGTTGCAGCCTAAACGATGGAAACTGTCAAGCAATGTTTCAACCAAATCCTTGCAGATTTTAGACTTTTCATTTCCAAGAAACCCTTTCACAAGGGCCACAAATGAATGCCATGCCCTCTTTTCTACATCACTCATAGAATTCGAGAAGTCTTTGGCTTGCATTAACCTTCTGACCTGTGATTCATCGAAAATGCTGGACTTTATATTCTCTTAACTTAAGCCAGGAAATGTTCTACATATGAGCTTGAAAAAGCTCTCCTCTACATTAAGAGCTTTCACAAATTGTTTTGTTAGTCCTAATTTGATATGAAGGGGTGAGAAAATGATTTTCTCTCGCGGAACAAGTGGTTTGTGTATTACATTTTTCTCTCCAACAGTTTAACTTTCTCTAACTAGCCACACCTTCTTTTCCCAATGTTTGTCCTTGGCTCGGCTGCCCCATAAAAAAAGACTTGGATATTTTGTATAGCCTCCTCCTTCTTCTTCTTCTTGCGGTCTTGTTCCATCACTAAGACGGGTCGGCCGCTCGGCACAGTCTGCGTCACTTTCCGCGCTCCTTGTAGTCCTCCGGATCTGCTCCAACTTGCTTCATCTCTTCCCTTTTAACACCTCTTCATCTCAGCCTCTGCCTGCCTCTGCTCCTTTTCCCTTGGACTGTCGCCTGCCACGCTTGTTTTATCGGGTTCTCTTGACTCCTCCTCACCACGTGCCCATACCATTTCAACCTTGCTTCTCTTGTCTTGTTGGGTATGTTTGTGACGCCAACAAACCTTCGAATGTCTTCGTTGGTGCGGTGTTCCAGGTGTGAAATGCCACACATCCATCTGAAGATCTTCATCTCTGTCGCTTCCAGGGCATTCTCCTCTGCCTTTCTCAGGGTCGCCGTCTCCAACCCATATAGTAGCACAGGGCGAATGACTGCTGTATAGACCTTGGTCTTTAACTTCAAAGGCATCTTTGTATCACAAACTACCCCGCTGATCTCTCTCCATTTTTTCCATGCTCTGCTAATCCTGGCGTTTACCTCTTCCCGGCACCCACCCTGCTCGGATATCTCTGAGCCTAGGTAAGAAAATTTTCCCACTTGACTGATTTCGGCATTTTTTGTGTGCATTTTTTTCTCTAATGTTCACGTCTTGTCTTACTTTGCTTGCCACCATGACCTCTGTCTTTTTGCTGTTGACTTTTAGTCCCTTCTTTTCCAATTNGTAGCACAGGGCGAATGACTGCTGTATAGACCTTGGTCTTTAACTTCAAAGGCATCTTTGTATCACAAACTACCCCGCTGATCTCTCTCCATTTTTTCCATGCTCTGCTAATCCTGGCGTTTACCTCTTCCCGGCACCCACCCTGCTCGGATATCTCTGAGCCTAGGTAAGAAAATTTTCCCACTTGACTGATTTCGGCATTTTTTGTGTGCATTTTTTTCTCTAATGTTCACGTCTTGTCTTACTTTGCTTGCCACCATGACCTCTGTCTTTTTGCTGTTGACTTTTAGTCCCTTCTTTTCCAATTCTCCCTGCCACAGATGGACCCTTCGCTCTAACTCTTCCTTGCTCTTTGCTGTGGCCGTTGCACTGACCGTGTCCATGACCACTGAAAACAGAAAAGGGCTCAAGGTAGAACCTTGTTAGAGCCCCACTACAACTTCAAAAGGTGGTGTACTCTCGCCCGCATACTGTACCGATGTAGTGCAGTCTTGGTAGAGGCTTTGGACCGTCTTAACCATTTTCTCAGTCACACCTCTCTTCCTCAGGCTCCAGTATACCACCTCCCTTGGCACCCAGTCGTACGCTTTCTCCAAGTCCACAAAGCAGAGGTATGTTCTTTCATTTCCTTCCATCGCTTTCTCCAACTTCTGTCTCATAATGTATATGGCGTCTTTTGTCCCCTTTCCTGGCATGATCCCAAACTGCATCTCATCTATGTTAGTTTTATTTCTCAGCTTTTTGTCTATCACTCACTAATATATTTTCATTGCGTGGTATAGTAGCTTTATACCTCTGTAGTTATTTCAATCCAGGATATCGCCTTTCTGCTTGTAAATTGGTATGAGTCATCTCTCCCGCTAATCCTTAGGGATGGTGTCCTCCTTCTGGAGCAGGTTAAAGAGCTCCGTCAGCCATATGACTCCTTCATCACCAAGTGTCTTGAACATCTCAGCAGAGACTTCCCTTGGGCCTGCAGCTTTTCCTCCTTTCATATTCCTCAAGGCATTTCTGACCTCCTCTGTAGTGACCTGGGGTTCTGGACCTTCTACTGCTTGTACTTCTTCTAACTCCTCTTTGTCGTTTTTGGTGTTAAGTAGATTCTGGAAATACTCTTCCCATCTTCCTTTCACATCTGAGTTCATCTCATACATCTATACGCCTCTTTCTTCTTTTTAATGGCAGCCTGTACCATTTCTCTCCATCACCACGTATCTCGGTGTGTTGGTTTAGTTCTCTTTTTCCTTTCACAAATTCTGGTGGCTTCCCGGAGGAGAATAGATTTCATCCTCCTCCATTCTTCGTCTCCGCTGCTCGTCTCTCCTTGCTCCCTTCTCTGAAGCACCGCATTCTTGAACGCTTCTGCCGACATTGCATCCTGCAGTTTCCATACCTTTAGTTTGCCAGGCCTTTGTGCTTGCTTTTTCTTCTTTCATCTAACCCCCAGGTTCGTGACTACTAAGCGGTGTTGGCCCACTACAGGTTCTCCAGGTATCACCTTACAATCGCTGACCTCCTTCCGATCTCTACATCTAACCATAAGGTAGTCAATCTGACTGCTGCTTCCTCCACTGCTGTATGTTATCTTATGTTCCTCTCTTTTCTGGAACCCTGTTGGCAATGAACAGGTCAAGCGATTCAGCAGTTTTCAATATCTTCCTTCCTTCTATGGTCTGCACCCCATATCCCTGTCCACCGTGGTATCTTTTGAATCCTGTTCCATCTCTGCCCACATGCCCATTTAGGTCTGCTCCAATTATGATCCTCTCTGTAGTAGGTATGCCTCTCACGACGTCTGCCAGCTCCCCTAAAAAGACCTCCTTTTCGTTTTCCGCGCATCCCACTTGTGGAGCATATGCACTCACAACGTTGACCATTTCCTATTCTGTGGCAATATTTACACTTATAATTCTGTCACTTATCCTCTGTATAGCCTCCTTGTTGCCCAAGTAATAAATTTACCATTTTCAAATTCACACATATGATCCATTTTTGTTCATTGTATTTTAATAAATTTAATACAGTTTTTGTGTTTCTGCTCCTCTTTTAAGTCTACAGAATGACCAATAGGAATAGCTCCATACAAGTTTCCAATATGAAGCAATACACATTTCAGACACTCCTTTGAACTGTCTTTGAAAAGTCGCCACTCACTAGGATGATACTTTAAATCACCCATTGCTTGTAACAGTTCTGCTATGCCAAAACAGTAAACAAATTGTTCTCCAGCTGTAAAGAATGTCAATAGATCATTGTCCCTGTTGCGATAAAAAGTAACATTTGAATTTTTTCCAACAAATTATTTTCTTTAAGCCTAGAGGCTAACACTTCTGCTGACTCTTTTGACAGACCTAAGTTTCTAACTAAATCATTTAGTTAAAACTGGCTAAAGATTTCAGGTTGTTTGTCAGGTGCAAAGTCTGGATCATTGTTATGTTCATGAGATTCACATGTATCCCTTTCACTGCCCATTGAAGGACGTTCCTTAAATACAGGTACTAGAATAGCATCTGAATGGAGCATTGATCGAACAGCGGAATCAAAATTAGGGTAACTTATGGTAACTGACGCGTTTTCTTGCTATAATCAGAGGTCTTTGTGAGACAAAAATAGTAATCGTCTACATGTCTTTTTGACTCCCACCAGACCATAGGAGTTCCAAATCCTAGTTGCTTCCTTTTGCCCTTTGTCCACTGACGCGGATATTTAAGAAAGGGTTTGCAAAAAGCCCATGCTACTAAATGTTATTTCATGGAACTAATCTGAAAACAAAGAACAAAATGTTGTACATAATCGCATTGTATTCCTACTTAAAGAAAGTTTAAATCCATACATAACGTTATATTAGACGGAAGATTCAACACGTTTAAAGTCTAAAAACGTGCAAAGGCACATGGCTGACAGAACGGCAAAAACTCACACTCTAAATGCTAAAATGGTTCTGAAGCTCTTTCACTAGTACCAGGGCTCTCAATGAGATTTTACGGTAAAACCAAGCTGGGTGACTATAAAAAGCCAAATTTAGAAGGAAGGCAACATTTATTTTCCTAAGAATGCCAAGTAAATGCACTTCTTTACTTGATCCTTGGACTGCTTGCTTCTTTGAGCAGTATTAATATGGCCCAGTTCATAGCTAAAAAATTGATGTGATAGAAAAAAAGTACTGTAATTTCTGAACTCAGCAAACCCGAATTAACCAGGAATAGGCCTCAAACTTAAGACAGCAGAATTGTTTTTTCATTTGTTGACTTGTGTGATCTGTGTAACAAAAAACGGTATAACAGGCTAAAAATAAAGATAATTAATTGAAAGAGTCCCTGGAAAAGATGTAAAGTATAATTTTAATTTTAATTGTACATCCATTTCTGTTGAATTGTCCACTTAAACTGCATTTGAAGTACTATATGCTGTGTAACACTCATACTTGCATTAATACATATAAAATGCTGTATTTTACAATATGTCATATAATATTAAAAATAGTTTATTGGTATTGTAGTAATAACACATGGGTGTTATTTTCTTGATATAACAACTATTTTTTGCTGCGTGATTTTAGCAATCACGAGATCCTAAATGGAATGATCGACAAAAACATTTGGATTCTCAGTGAATTCTCAAAGCTGATTTTCATCTAGTGTCTGTCGTCGCGAGCGACTTTTTGAGCGATCGTGCGCTTATCGTATCAGATGTTGTTAAATGTATAATTCCTGTAGTCAGTAGATTTAAGCAATGCTTTAATTAAATTGTTTTCATCAGTATCATTTTCAGTTGCTGGGCAAATTTTTGGTTCCACTGTTGGTGTTAAATACAGTGGAATCCCGGTTGGCGACTTCCTCACTGACGCGACCACCCCGCCAACATGACCACTTTTTTAAAGTCCTGATTTTTCCCCTTATTATACTTTGTAAAATGTCTTTACTAACGCGACCACCCCGCTTCCAAGACCGCGAGCAGCAAATAATTGGTCCCAAGCGCATATTGCCAACCCCCTTATACGACTACGGCAGAGCAATTAGCGGCTTGAGTGGTTGCGCTACCTAATTAGGCCCAGGACTAACGGCAGTAAATAGCGACCTGCAGTTGAAACCAATAAAAAACTATTCTTCCTCAAGTCACTTGATGCCTTTCAGATGAAAAAGTTTTGAAATACAATTTCAATGGGTACCCTGGCTTAATCCATATTTTCAACTTGTTCGGACTCTGGTCGCCCTTTCAAAATGCTGTTGCTATAAGCGACCAACTAGCTCTCGCGTGCGCGGCGCGCGGTAAATTTAAATATCCGAAAAGGTTTCAATTCGCTTTGACAATTAAGACTTGGATAAAACAAAGAATTCTCTTGCAGCCGGCATTTTTTTAATCACTCATACTCACATTCCTTTCATTAACCTGTCGATTAGTCGACTCCTGAATTAATAACGACCGCTAATCACAGACAGCACTTTAATCAACTGTGTCCATTGTTAATGATTTTTACTCTCATTGTGGCTCTACACCTGGGCTAATTATGAAATGCCATAATTGCCGTTAAAAAAAGGCAATCCCTGATGCAGTGAGACAAAACTTTCTTTGAAGATCAATAAAATATGCTGGTACCTAAAATTAAAAATGGAATAAATACAAATGTAAGGAACATACTCATATTCTGCTTAATCTGTCACTAACTGCCAAATGAGGTATTCCACATTAACTAACTATGTCACATCTCCCCTATAGCAAAACAGAATGTATGCCAAAAATATCAATGGAAATCTTCATATGTCTTGTAGTGGAACAACTTGGACTGGATAAAGCAAAAAAAGCAAAATAGAAAAAAAAAGCAAAAAGCAAATGATCGTTGTTGGAAGTGTTGATCGGTTGTGGAAGTGACGAATCCACATGGCAGGAAATATGTACTGCCTTTTTCAGTCTTATTCTCACATTTAGCCATAATTGTGAGAAGTGCAGAATCACAATACGTGATGAAAAGCACANTTAATCTGTCACTAACTGCCAAATGGGGTATTCCACATTAACTAACTATGTCACATCTCCCCTATAGCAAAACAGAATGTATGCCAAAAATATCAATGGAAATCTTCATATGTCTTGTAGTGGAACAACTTGGACTGGATAAAGCAAAAAAAGCAAAATAGAAAAAAAAAGCAAAAAGCAAATGATCGTTGTTGGAAGTGTTGATCGGTTGTGGAAGTGACGAATCCACATGGCAGGAAATATGTACTGCCTTTTTCAGTCTTATTCTCACATTTAGCCATAATTGTGAGAAGTGCAGAATCACAATACGTGATGAAAAGCACAACATATATATATATATATATATATATATTAAAAAATATATATAAATTTGCCGTCACATAGAACAAAGACTCCCGCTAATTGGCGGCCTCCATCAGATCACGGATATTCAGCAATTTTCATCTTTACCGCTACTTAACCCCCAGATAATTAAGAAATTTGAAATTTCCTCTTCACATTTTTTTGAATAAAGTGCCAGTGATAATTGGCTGGCTTGACAGGACTCAGAGGTGAGAAGTGGTAATGAAAAAGAGGAAAAAACTCATCTGATGAGAAACCAGAAATTAACACCTTTCTTGGCCTTTTCTGCATAAAAGAGGTAAGATTTTTAAAACCAAATCATTCCAAATCTAAGATTACAAGAGACAACATGTCTACTGCGAAAGACAAGACTCCAAGCAATACAAGAAAACCAAGAGAACTGACCATCAAAGAAAAAGTCGACTTGATCAACAGTAGCGAGGGAAAATCACAGGAAGTTCTGTCCCAAGAATTCGGCATTTGAACAGCACAAGTCCAGACTATCCTCAAGAGAAAAGCAGAATGGCTCGCCGCATACGAATACAACATCAGCAGTGATCGAAAACGAATCAAGCTTGGTCCAGCGCAATTTCAGCATGATGTCGACTTTTTGACGTACAAATGGTTCAAGAAAGCACGTGCCCATTACATCCCAGTCAGTGGGCCTTTGATCCAAGAAAGAGCCAGAGAATTCCTCAGTCCCACGGGAAACGTAGAGTTCAAGGCTTCGAATGGTCGGCTTGATCGTTTCAAAAGTCGCCACAACATAAACATGGCTGTGGCTTCCGGAGAGAGTGGTTTAGTAAACGAAGAGACGGTATTGGAATGGAAGGAAAAGCTGCCGGGGATCAGGAATGGATACAAACCGAGAGACGTTTTCAATATGGACGAGAGCGGCTTATTCTATAGTGCCCTGCCAGACAGAACATTACGTGTACAGGGCGAAGAATGCAAGGGAGGCAAATGGTCGAAGGAACGTCTGACCGTCTCGTTTTGCGTCAACATGGTCGGAGAGTTTGAACAGAATTTAGTGATCGGTAAATGCCAAAAGCCGAGGTGCTTCAAAACATTAACATTAAGCGCCTGCCAGTAATGTGGGGATACCACACGAAAGCAGGGATGACCACAGAGATCTTTTCGAAATGGATTATCGGTTTCAATAACGGTAAAACGTCAGGCTGGTCACGTTCTTCTTTTCATGGATAACGCTCCAAGTCATCCGAAGGACCTCAACCTCTCTAACGTGAAAGTTGTGACACTTCCAGCGAATACGACATCGCTATTGCAACAATTGGACGAGGGGATAATCAAGGCAATGAAAGACCATTATCGCAGGAGTCTTCTACCAACGGTTCTGGCCAAAATAGACAAGGGGAGGATGTTAAGCACATTTCCAAATGTGTGTCTATTCTCGATGCAATAAACTAGATGGTAGCACCTGTCGCCGATGTTTTCCCCACTACCGTAAAACGCTGCTTTGCAAAAACAGCGTTTTAGAGGAGGCGGATATACCGCTATCGGAACGTGTCGCACGAGTTCAAGGTCACCTGGGATTAGAACAGGAATCAGCAGAGGATTACGAAACGTGTGATGCCGAACTCGAGACTTTTTTAAAAACGGGTACGGACAACGCAATAAAAAAATATAACAAGACTTTTTTAGAAACTCTAGAACAACTTAGTATGTCAATCAAGGTGATTTCTAATAGAATTTGTAAATCAATAGAAACGTTAGCTCAAGCAATGTGTTTTCAGGCAGCAATACCAATTGTAAATCAAAATATGCTTTATCAGAACATTTCACAATGGTATTACACCAAGATATTATACGATGTAGCAATAAGCCCTTTCCACAAAAGTCATTTGTCACTAAAGTAAGTAGACTAAAGTTTACTAAAATCTTTAATTGAGAAAAAAATAATCAAATTGTTACTATACTTATTGCATTGACATTGTTGAACAAGCTTGGTTTGTCAAATTAAATTTTGAACTACTCTTGCCGAAAAGTCTCAACAACAAAAATTTTTCATGGGAATTTTGAGTTAAATGTTCTGTTAAAATGTTTCATCATCATCCGCCTACTCCGCCTTCGGTAGATTGTGCATCAACATGTGATAACTCTCTCCGAAAATTTGTCTTTGACTACGGTGTTCAGTGACATCAGGTTTCGTCTAGTCCAATGGCTAATGTTGTCGCGCCATCGTTTTGGTTGTTTTCCTCTACTTCTTCTTCCTTCCACCATACCCTCTAGGCAGATTTTGCTTACTTCCCGAGTACAGCGTTTGGTGTGACCGTAGAGCTTCAAGACCCCAGATTTAATTGTGGATTTGATGGGAGTGAGTTTTGTTGTATGAAGAATGTCTTCAATTCGCGTATGATCAGACAGTCCTCTGTTTGTCATGAATCAATCTTATGATTTTGGAAAACGACAAGTTTTTGCAAGGATTTTAAGGTCCAGTTAACACACTTCAGTCCGTAGAGAACTACAGATAACACGTAGGTGTTGAAGATCTTCGATTTTGGTTAATACGATATCCTTTTCGAGGTCAGCATTGTTTTATTCTTGTTAAAGGCCGCCCATCCCACGCCGAAGCGATGTTGGACAGCTACAAGTCCGTCAGAGGAGAGTTTATGTCCTAGGTAAATAAATTCAGTTACTTGAGAGATTTCATTGTTATCAATGGTAAGATGGAGATTTGTGTTGATTTTATCGGTTGTCATGCACTTGGTTTTAGAAACATTAATTTTCAAGCCGACTTCGGATGCATATTTAGTTAGGAGATGGAGGAAAGTTTGCAGTTATCAACGTGATTTACTTATAAAGTAGCTCAGATTGGAAAGGGTGTGACCGCCAAATGAGAAGCCAGATGTGCATTCATTTTCAACTTGAAGTACGAGTGCTGCAATGAAAATGCAGAATAGAATAGCAGATAGCACATCACCTTGTTTTACTCCTTTCGGAATGTCAATACATCTTGACGTTCCAATATCTGTTTTGATATGTGCCTTTGAGCTGTCATATGATTGTTTCAGAAGGTTGATGTATTTTTTGTTGATCGATGTTTTCTCTTTTAGGCTCCATAGGCAGAAAAGCTTGATACTGTCAAAGGCTTTCGTAAAGTCAATGACAGTAATATGGACAGGATTGTTAAATTCTATAGACTTTTCGATTATTTGTTCCAGGGCTAAAATTTGCTCGATGGTTCCTCTGCCAAGTTGGTACGCCGCTTGTGTTTTAGGGAAAGACGCATACAGGTCCGCCTTGGATCGGGTTGCAATTATGTTAACGAAGAATTTCTAGCCGTGGCTTAGTAGGCTTATAGGGCGATAATTGCCACAGTCAAGTCGATTACCTTTTTTGTAGATCACAACAATGAGAGCGTCTTTGAAAACTTTTGGTACTGTTCCTGTTGTTAGGATGCAGTTGAATAGGTGGTGTAGTGCATTGAGGAGAGGTTCACAGCCAGATTTTATATACTCAGAGTAGATATTATCTAGACCTGGGATTTCCCCATTTTTCAGGTTGCTGATGGCAGAGGGAATCTCATTTTGTAAGATCGGCTGAATTTCGTCAGAAGTCGAGTCATCGATAGCGATTTGGTTTAGGTTGTCGAAATACACTTCTTCATAGAACTGTGCCTAGCGTTCGAGAATCTAATCTTTATTGGTTAAAACGGGGTTTTTTCTGTCTTTGATGCCCCAACTTATGGCTTTAGGTTTTGCTTTAAGCCTTTTTAATGCAGCGTGATACATTTTGTGTGATGGGAGGTTATTGAGTTCTTCAATTCTACTCTCAATATGATTTAATCGATCCTTTGTCACACGTTTCTTGGATTCAGCTTTAGCAATCTTATATTGCATAGATGACGAAACATTTTCTTTTCTGATTTTGTGTTTGTTAGAGATTGCTAGTTTAGTTTGCTGCGAAATCCATTCTGGACTGGGTTCGGTGATCCTTGGCAGTGTTTCTTTGGAGGCATCGTTTACACTGTTGCATATGGTGTTGTACATGTTATCCGGGTCTGCTTCTGATTCTAGACCAGCAAAATGGTTCTGCAAGATTATTTGGAAGCAAGCAGTAACTTCTGGTTTCTTGAGTTGCTCTATGTCAGTTTTTGGAATAGATTTTTTCCTTTGTGGCCAGGAGAAACTCAGTCTAATTTTTGCACGTATCATGCGATGGTCTGATATGTCGGGGGATTTTTGTGCGGAACTGTCTAGAACATTTAGTCTCACTGATGGTTTTCTTGAAAGGATGAAGTCTATGCGGTTTCTCGTCTTGCCACCAGGCGAGGTCCAAATAAAGAGCTTCTTTTTTTTGAAACATGGTGTTGGTGACCAGCAAATTATTTTTCACACAGGATTGGGCAAGGAGCTCTCCTCTGGTGTTTGCAGTACTTAGGGTATGTTTGCCAATTGGTGAAGGAAAAGTATTGTGTAATCGACCTTGTTTACAGTTGAAGTCCTATGACGAAAAGGTGGTCTCTCTTCGGGATGTCTTCGGGATGACAATAGATTGAATATCATCATAAATTTCTAGGATTTCTTGGTCTGGGTGAGATGACGTCGGGAAACAGCACTGTATAAAGACCAGCCTTGAGAATTTTCCTTTTAGGGTTAGGAGGGCAAGTCTATCAGATACTTGTTATGTTTACAAGAAAGCCAACGCCGTTTGATCGTGAAGACTCATTGCTAGAAAAGAATAACTTGTGACCGGTTGCTTCGTGGGTTTCGATCTTACTTTCTTTAACTTTTGTTTCTGAGAATCCGACAATGTCCCAGTTTATGCTGTTGAGTTCATGGATCATTGTTTCTAAGGAATGATTATTAAACGTCATTGATTGTTTGTGGGTTGTCGGTGCAGATGTTGAATGTTCTTTTCGTAATTATTGTTTTTCCTCTGGTCGCACGTATCATATCAGTCCGAGGCTGCTGATCCGCCTTCCTGATCGCTTGGTGAGGGTCCGGAGGTGTCCCCCTCTGGTATGATATACTATGCTTCGTCATTTGATTCCATGTTGATTTCATGTTAAAATGTTTAGCTTGACGTAAATTTTTTGGGAGGTCAAAATTTGACTGGAGTTCAAAGTTTGGTCAAACCCTGGCACAGAAAATTCCCAAAATATACTGTAAAAATACTATGACCACAGCATTTAGGTATATGATCTTACCAGAAGTAGGCTCGTTAAGGTTAACTCATAGCATCACGTTTTTGAAGTCCCTGTATATAGCTTTTAAAATTTTATCTTGGATTTATTTTTCTCTGTAACATCCTATAAAAGTTCTTTTCAATACACGTTTAGGTATTGAATAATTGTACAAGTACATTTATTTGTTTCATCTAGTTTCTCTCTGTACCAACTTTATTTGATATTGTAATACAATGCAAAAGACAATCCTAACTGTGCTCTAAAAGAGAAAGAAAAACATCCAAATTTTTGTTTGAAACACAAATTAGAAGAAAACTCAAGCACTCTCATTACTTTTGCTTGGACAATTATTGTTCAGTGGCAAATTATCCTCCTCACGATTACTGCACACTGTGCGACTAGTAATGTTGGTTGCTATTTTTCCTGTATGATTAGTCAAGCTTGTAAAATAATCCGATACCTGTGAGTATAAAATATTATAACTTGTTATTAAGAACTCAAAGTTAAGGCTTTGGCCAGAAAACTTGACAATTTGTCCGGACCTGACAGGCAGGTAAATTGCTGCAAGGCTCGCATTTACATTTACATTTTGAAAGCCCACTCGGAAGTGTTTCTCTATCTCAGAAAAGAAAATTGTGAACGATGAAAAGGAAATAAAGTCAGCCTGACTGACTGAAAATTCACCACGATTCATTGGCTTAAAATACCGAGGCTACCTTAACAGAAAACAAAAGAAAAGCCGTTCGAGGAGTGGGGTTGAGTGATCGATAAAAATTTTGCACCTCATGACAAGAAGATTGTGTTATTGGTGGACAACAGCCCACAAAATACCCTAGATCTAGTTTTTATTATGGTGGAGCTAAGCTATTTAATAATATGCCACTTGAAGATAGAAGACCCTTTTTATCTTCATCTTGATTGAAATTTGAAGGCTTTTAATTTTATATAGCTTTTAATCAGTTCTTATTATATCTTTTATTATATTCTACAGGACAAACATTGATAACAGTATTTATGTAAATATGTAAATAACTGAAGCTTTTATCCTGTATAAATATTCGTAAATAAATAAATAAATAAATANTAAAAATTTTGCACCTCATGACAAGAAGATTTTGTTATTGGTGGACAACAGCCCACAAAATAACCTAGATCTAGTTTTTATTATGGTGGAGCTAAGCTATTTAATAATATGCCACTTGAAGATAGAAGACCCTTTTTATCTTCATCTTGATTGAAATTTGAAGGCTTTTAATTTTATATAGCTTTTAATCAGTTCTTATTATATCTTTTATTATATTCTACAGGACAAACATTGATAACAGTATTTATGTAAATATGTAAATAACTGAAGCTTTTATCCTGTATAAATATTCGTAAATAAATAAATAAATAAATATTAATCTTTAAAATCTTAAGATCTTAATAAATATTAATCTTTAAAATCTCGTGTTTTCGCCACTAAATACAACCTCAAGAGTTGCAGCCCTTACGAAGGTAAATAATAAAAGTCCCCAAGAAGCTTGGTATAGAGTTCTATGTGCTCCTTGGTTAATCGAAGCGATTGACAAGAAAAAATATATTCGAATTATTCCCATACTGCACGCTAGGAAAATGCTGGGCAGGGCGTGGGAGAGCATTACTGAGCAGGTAATCGCAAATTAAAGGCAGGAATTTCGAATAACAAAAAAGTAGCAGCTATGTGGGGTAACAATGATTCCTTTAAAGTTCTCGATGACCAATTGTGTATTTTATCGAAAAGCGTAGTTGATACCTAAACTGGTTATAAAACTTCGATACCCCCGTTACACCAGACAAAAAAGTAGTTGACACCGAGCTCGACGTCAGACGGAAAGCTTTTTACGGGGATAATGGGTGAAGACCATAACGAAGATGAGATTAAAAAAGAGTGCGATAATTCACCATAAGACCGTCAAAAAGCCAATGAGTTGCTAGCAGTAGTAAAGACAATTCATAGCTACTTGCTGTTTATTGAAAATGGAAACCAAGTACAGCAACTACGGACAAAAATTATGTGTATCATTCAACCTGATTTATAAGGGAGCTAGAAGCAAACAACGATCGACGATTACTTCTGTATTTGCAGTTTGCGTTTGCACAAATGATGGCGAGTTTTCAAGGGATAACCACTATACAACTTCTATAAATAGTTACATTTTACAGTGTATTTTACACTTTGCCTTCAGAATAATTCCGCCTTTCGAATGCTCCAAGCGTTGTTATAAACTATTAAACTTTCGATAGCTGGAAAAATATCCGTCATTTTGAAAGTTTGAACAACGGGGCTGTTACTGTATTTGACTTAAAGAAATATATACAGAAATATAACTAATGAAACAACGTTAATGGCAGTTCGTTAACTCTATCAAGACAAATATTAATCGTAATGAAGTCACAAAAGGAAAATTGCATTTTCCTATTAAGTACACCTTTGCAGAGAACAAACACTAAACCTACAAAAGAAAACCCAGGAAGGGGAGTAAGTTATATTGGAATCGATGCGTCCCAACATAAAAGACGTACGGTCAGGAATAAGGGGTACAGAATCAATGAACTAATCAATCAATCAATCTATATACTATCTCTGACTCCGTCTGTCATTCTTTCTGTTTGTCTGTCTGTCTCTCCCCCCCTCCTTTTATATATATATATATATATCTCACACACTCTCTGTCTGTCTGTCTGTCTGTCTGTCTGTCTAAAGTATCTCAAATGTTAAATTGCATTCAAGAACGTGGTACCCTTGGACCATATCAAAAAGAGCTATACCGGAAATATACAACCACTAGAAATAACGGATTTATATTAACTCTAGAAAATACTTGAGAAAATAATAGTCCCAGAGTCTTGGTTATTTCCAAACTTTATAAGGGAGCACTACCTACTATTTGTAAACGGGTGTGCCACTGAAAAAAAAATTTTTCTAACCATAACAAATCAACATATGGAAGTTGGTAACCAGAACAGGAGTGCAAAAAAAATTTCTATCTGGCTAAAGGTCTAATTCTTCGTACGATGAGAAATCGACTAAAACACGACACATAATACTAGATTGTGTTAAATCTATCTGCATATAATGTAAAATACATTTTACAGAAATACATATATGACACAAGTGTTTTAATACCTAAACATGACATTTTGTTGTACAAGGTGACAATTTTTGACACACCATAGCGCGGCATTACTGCAGCTACCGATTGTTAGCGTATGAATCTAGCTTTATTATTTATGCTCTTTACTGTTGCAGGCGCCTCTCTTACATTCATCAATGCTCAATTTTTCTTTGCAGGATACAAAAACATACACCAATGTGCAACAATGAAACTACATGAAGTACGAGAAAGTGCTCAGTAAATCAGAGCGCAATTTCATTCGCATTACGTTTTGGAAAAGATTGTTGTATCAGATATCTGCATTTAGGTTTAACAAGACCTGTAGGCTTCTTTACAAGAGTTTAGGGATGGCATGCTCCTTAATAAACCGCCTGAGTGTGTTCACAAATGAGCCAAAGGATTGTATAATGGCTTTTTTACTTGGTCATTAAAAAATCTATTGAGCTCTTAGAGTTCCATTATGACTATAAGTGACCAGCATTAAATGCTAACGGGGCATGTTTTCTAGAAATGTGTACGAGTCACTCCAAAATACCTTTACCTTAACCACTGATGTGACAAAAAAGTAGTTAAAAACAATCGTTAGTTTAAAATTAAAATCACCCCCCCCCCGATCAGTATTAAATTAACCCATTAAATTACCTTTATTACAATGGATACCTTTAAATTATGAAACTTCTTGTGAAGAAAGAGAGGGAGGGCGACTATGGAGGGATAAATGATGAATAAACTGATTAGTATTTTATGTAAAGTGTCAATGGCAGGTATCCCTTTTCAAGGGAAATTCTCCAATAAAAACCAGTTTACTTAATGAAAACTTAATGGGTCAAGGAATCAAAGTTTTTACAAAACATTGAGTTTTCGATAAGCCTCAGGTATCCCCATCAAAGATAAATGGAGGAATATCCAACTGAGTTTACCAAACTCAAAGGTGTTTCATTCTTAATTGGTTTCATAATAGCAATTAAATGGCTAAACCTTACTTTTGTAAACATTGTGAATGTTTTCAAAACGATTGGAAGACCATGGGATTACGGGAAAGACACTAGTATAAAAATTGGAAGGTCCTACACACGTTATGCTGGGTACATATTTCACTGGGGAAAATGCATAAGCAGGAGTAGGAAGACGGGAAAAGGATAACAGCTTTCCTTGTGGCACCCATAAGCAAACACGGACTGTCTTAATTTTGTGTGTCACTGTTCATTTCTGCAATGAAAAAGTGTTCCAGTCTTAAATTATTTTTATCAAAGCATAATTCGTAACTTATAACCACTTCAATAAAAAATGAATTACTTTTAAAATCTATATTTATTAAATAATAAAGAAGTTTCGAAATGGTGCAGATAACATTTTAGTTGCATGGTAATACAACCTCTGAAATGTTCATCACAAGGTCAGGGCAGTAATTTACTGTAGAAGACATGACAGTATATTACTGCCCAGCCTGATGATATAAATTCAAGAGGTTATTACAGTGTACATAAGTTACCATGCATCTAAAATATTTTCTCACATTTACTACAAATTGGTTTCTCACATTAAACAAAAATACATATTCTACAGACTTGTACTCTTAATTTTTTTACTTTATCTTTTTTTCCTTCATTAAACAAATTAAATCTTAATATGCCTAATGCAGTCAATGCAGCAACTCGTTTCAAAGATCCCCGAAAGCTGTTACTGTTACACAAAGGCAAAAAACGCTGCGTTCTTTAGTTAACCACTGTATGGCAAAATGAATTTCTTTAATTATTTTCCTTCACCTTGGAGATGAAATACATAAACTATTCGCTGTCACTTTCACTTTCTGTTAATTGAAGGTCTTCATCTGTAGACAAAAAAAGAGAAACCCACTTATTACTATAATACAATCCCCATAATATTCCTAAACAATGTTTTAATAAGTAAGCATACTCAGCCATCGTCCACGTGGCAACAAAAACTATTACAAGGTAAATGTTCAAATAAAGTTTTAACAAGGACGCCTAAACAGTTGGGTACTAAAATATTTAACTCTGTACTCCAGCAACTTTTATGTGAATAGTCTTGTCACTCTTGAAATATTCTCGCTTGGTCTTTTATTTAGTTTCTTCTTCTTTGGTTTTGTCAGCTTCTAATACACCAAGGTACTAAAACCCTTGCTCTTTGTCAATATCTTTGATATTCTTACGTTAAGTGTCTTGATTTTCTTGAATGAGTCCTTTCCATTTTGATACCCTGTCCGCTTTGCTGTCTTTGCCTTTTTTTCCTCACTGCCCTCTTTTTTTTTGAAATTCCCTTCTCCCTAATTTTTAACGCTACTAATATCTTTCCTCCGTCTTTGATCTATTCACCCTTTTTTATCGGGGATCTTTTATTTTTATTTTCCTGAAGGATAATAACTTCGTTCAACATCAGATTCAAGAAGGCTTCATTTCTAAGATCTCGGGTACTTCAGAACACACTGCAATCATGGCACAGTTGATAAACAAGGCTGCACTAAACAACGCTCCCAAGTCATTACTCTTTTAGACCTGAAAAATGCTTTCGGTGAAGTTCACCATAACCTAATAACTTCTGTTCTTCATCACCATCACATTCCTGGCAAAATTAAGTCTTTAATCACCAGTATTTACACTGAATTTACAACATTTACCACTGATGATTTTACAACTGAAGCCATAATAGTTCGTCTTGGGCTTTTGCAAGGTGATTGTCTTAGTCCACTATTCTTAAATATGTGTTTTAAGACAAACATTCAATATATTAGGTCTGAAAAAAACAACCAACTTGGTTTTTCATCTCACGATAAGAACGACCGTATGTTCAATCCTGTACACTGATTTCAGTTCGCAGATGACGCTGCGGTCATTACAAGTGGAGAAAGAGAGAACAAGCTTCTTTTAAACAGTTTCACTTGATGGTGTCAATGGACTAACATGATTCTATGGGTTGATAAATGTGTCACATTCGCTATCAAAGAAAATCACAACAACATCTCTTCAATTTCAACCCAAGATTTTGTTACTAATGCAGTACCCCCTGTAGCCATGGGAGATGCCTTTTAGTATCTAGGACGTTATTATGACTTTTAAATGACCAATCAATCTCACAAACCAAAGCTTCTGTCTGTTTTACTAGATCTTCTTAAACAAATTTATTCTTTGCCTATCCACCCAAAACAAATTGCGCCTCTATAGTAAATTTGCCCTCCCGAAGGTTCCCTGTCACCTTACTGTTTTAAATGTCTCTAAAACGTGGGTGGCAGAAAATCTCGTCAACCTTGTCTCTAAATACATACGACAGTGGCTTGACCTACCTATAAGTGCAACTCTTACCTCCATTATTCTTTCCAAAAATCAATTTGGACTCAACTTGCAACTACCTACCACAAAACTTCTACAGTGCGAAACTGTCACCCGTGACGCTCTGAAGTTGTCACCAAATGATAATATCTGATCATTTTGGAAAAATACAAGCAATAGTACGAATTTTCAATAATATATATATACAAAATAAGTTTTGATAGCTGTGCAGACAAAACACAAGAAGCGTTTAAAAAGTCATCTTACTACTCAAGGTATCATTCTCTCATTTCTGTTTGACAATGCAACTTCAAAACACAAGTTTTGGTCTGAAGTTCAAAGTAAGCTTCCCCAAAATATCTTCAAGTTTACGATTCGTTATCTAAATAATATCCTTGCAACTCGCAAAAATCTATTCAGATGGAACCTCAGTCTATCTTCTTCTTGCTCTTCCTGCTTTGAACCAGAAACCCTTCTTCATGTTGTCGCCATCTGCAAAACATACTTTCCGAATACATACTTGGTGACACAACTGAGCATTACAGTTTTTAGCAGGAGCTCTCAAATCTCTTGAAGGCTGTACAATATACGCTGATATCTGTGGATTCTTATCGCTATGCATTATAACTGAAAAGGCCTTGCGGCCTGATTTGCTCTTAGTTACTCCACAAAAAGAGTTATACATATTTGAATTGGCTGTGGGGTATGAAACAAACCTGGCTAAAAATGCTTCTCGTATATACGAAAAATATCGTTCTTTGATTCGTGATTTACATTCCAGCTTTTCGAAAGTTAGCTTTGTAAATCTTTCCATTAGCTCTTTAGGTATATTCGGTAAATCTTGTATTACTTTCAGTGAAATGTGCAACGCTTTAAACATCGACAACAAACACGAGCGCTTGCTTTCCAACAAACTTTTCAATATAATCATTCGCACTACATACTACACATTCTGTCGTAGAAACCAACCATGGACAAACCCTGAACTATTGTCGTTTTATGAATTTTGTTAGTAAAACATTTAATTTTGCTAAATAGACAAGCCACTACAAACTAACTTGATTAGTGAGGTTTGCAATTGTATGTGTTTGGATGAAAAATAAAAATTATTGTTATTATTAGTATTATTATTATTAATATTATCACCGTTACTATTACAATACTATTACTGTTACTATTATTTCCACAGTGCTCTATTTTAAGTGCTTCTGACAAACCATTTACGTCTTTTTGAACGCAATTTCCTTTACCTCGTCCTTGGTCTTTCGTGTTTTTTTTCTTCCTACCGGCTGCAAGTACCTCACTTTTCTTTGGCCTAAAAAGTTACAAAATTCTTTTCTCCCACGTCCACCATCTTCACCATTTTCTATAGGTCGCATTTTATCTTGTTTTTCCTTGATTTCCATACATCGATCTTAGTATGTTGGTTAATAGTAAATGACGCAGTTGTAGGAGGGTATGGAAGTAAATTACAATCCACTCCTCAAAAACACATCATTTAACTATACAAAAACACAACTATTCTCATTCTACAAGTTTGTACTTAAGAATTAAATAAGAAATGTAGAAATATATAATAAAATATATTAAGTTTCTTTATGAATAACTGTAGAAGTGAGGTGAAAATAAGGGTTTCTCGAAGCTTAAAACATATACCATTAAACTTTCAGGTTTTTTATCACTCCCTTAATTCATCTCATTTGGTTACCCCTTTTCGATTTACTTTAATGCCCAGCGTTTGATCACAAGCTGCATTGATAACGCTACCACGTAATCATTTTTTATGAGATATTTATTTACAACTCAATTCAATACCTAATTCCACTGATAAAGAAGATCGTTACTCGTAAATTACGTTGTAAATTAACCCCCCCCCCCCCCTCAAATTTATGGCAAAGAACAGTACAGGAAAACTATGAGGCACAGTTGCGCGATTTTTTTTATAGGCACAGGCAAAGGATTTTTTTAACAAAGGTAAGTTTAAGACACCACTGTTGTGTTTCCATAGGAGACGAAAATATAGAGGCAAAGATATAGAAGCTAAAATAGCAAGAATCGGAGGGGAGCTAAATCAGGTGCAAATAAGAAGCGAACCCTAATAAGAAAAACTGCAAAACAAAGAAAAAATATTTTGCTAAACGGACATTACTTAAAGTTAAAG
Source organism: Morbakka virulenta (assembly GCA_003991215.1). Taxonomy (NCBI): domain Eukaryota; kingdom Metazoa; phylum Cnidaria; class Cubozoa; order Carybdeida; family Carukiidae; genus Morbakka; species Morbakka virulenta. The sequence goes on along the minus strand of RDPX01000134.1, from coordinate 1,693,010 downwards.
CAACAGCCTGGTCTTTGGTAAACAAACACCCTGTAACATATACATATACTGGTGTTTTACAATGAGAATCAGTGAAAAATTAGTGAAATTCGTAAAAACTCCGTTTTATGGTTTCTGCTTGGTGAAAATTTCAAGTCACCACATTGAAAGTTCTGAACTTTATGGACTCAGAGGAAGCCAAAGATATGAGAGCTTTATCGTGTTTTGAGTCGTAAGCTGAGCCATGTTTCAAGAGATACTTCTCCAATCGTCAGCCTGACGATGGGATAGTCACTACATTGTTAATAATTAATGCAGCCACCATCGTGATGACAATTATTATCTATAATCTCTACAATTATTATCAGCACCAGTGTCTGTAAGGCATATTGCTTCGCTTTGGGTATTAATTTTTAGGATAAATGTAAATTGCAAATTATTAATGAAGACTGAAGCCAATATCCAGAAACACCTGCAAGGATTCATTAGTTTACTATGGCTTTCAAGAAATTTTATAGTTTTACAATTTCCTTTAAGATAAATAAAAAGACACCATTCCCCCATTAATATTCTTTTCCCAGTTAAGCTTGGGCTTAAACACATTATCATAATGGAATTATCCGAGTAGTATCTTGCATCGACACCCTTTCCTGCATCAACCAATGGCTTTCTGTTTCATTATGAAGACGATTCAGGGACCATTTGGCTACTGTTCAAATACGAGAATCACTGAGTCTCAGCTGTCGGATAAATTTATTGTGAAAGCTTAACCACTCTAACACATAAACAAAATTGTCCAAACAACTGGTGGGTAAAAAATTGCTTTATTTTACCATCAACTTCTATTGGTAAACGTTCCTATGCAATGAAAATGAAATACATTTACATGTAGTCCTCATAACTGTTTAGACTTACGCAGACTTGATGCAAAAGGCTGGCTTTTTTCTTCTGGTTCTGGTTCCATCGACTAAAAACAAAAGAACAATTACCGCAAAAAGTATTAAACAGTTTTACATATCCGAAAATTACTCAAACATATTAATCTGTCTCGCAAGTACGTAATTTGAAAAATGGTAAGCAAAAAAATACTTATCACAACTTACATATCCATTCTCACATTACTGTTAATAGTTATATTAATTTTATGTTCCTGATTCTGCTCCCTCCCCTCCCCTGTTCTACCCAAGTAGACTATTAGGTTAAAAAGAAACCTGCAAGCAAATTTATCATAACTATGAAAACTATGCGGAACCAGGCTTTACTACAACATTTGAAATCACGACAGGCTTTCCGTCATAGGGTTAGTGACATGGGAGAGGGAGGTGTGACCGGCTTAAAATAAATTTAAAAAAAATGTTAAACTTTAAAAATTTAAAAAAATTACCTCTCTCGTACAACCATTGGCAAAAGAGTACTATACAATGCAAATGGTGAGTGACAAATAATCACGGCAATAATATTCCATAGTTCATTTAATGATATTATCTACTATGCTAAAGAATCAACAAATTAAGTGCAAAGGTAATTAATTTTAAACATAATCTCAAATTAAAACTACTCTTCCCTTTCGACTGATCCATTGGCCTGTAATATTATCTGAATCTAGCCATTTTAAAAGGTCTTTGTTTATCGACAGTAAAATAAAGTCACAGAAACAGCTAAGCTGTTGCGGCTCAAGCTTAGCACACTTATTAATCGCACTGAAGCTCCGTTCAACCGTCGCAGTATCAACATGTAGAGCCTTCATCACTTGGACCAACTGTTTCAAATTCCTATGTAAATCCATATTAATTCCTTTTTCAAGTTTTACAATCGTTGCTCGCTCACATTCAGATTTTAGCAAACCAATATTTATTAATATTCTTTATCCGTTCACGAAAGAAACTTGCAGTTCCTGACGGCTAAACTTTTTCAAACGAAAGCAAATTTTAAAGCCAAATTTACCAAAAATACCTATGGAAAATATCTTAAATATAAATTAAGATGCGGATACAAGGTACTGATGATGCCAAAGGCAGAAAAAACATTCCAAATTAAATAAGTGTTTATTTCTTTGCTACCCACCAAGGCATACATGTACATGAAAATCTAAAACAATCTTAAAAAGTCAAATATTTTTAAACGAATAAAAACTGCAGCCCTGTTGAAAATGGCAATGAGAATATGTTATTCAAAAAGGCAGTTTTAGTTTAGTGAAATATAATTGTAAGTAGATGAACAGTTCGCTTTAATCTGCAATCATTAGGTATATAATCTACATCATAACCTGAGATGAAATATTATTATTACATTAAACGTAAATTAAAAAACAACAACAAACAATTTTTAGATTAGGCGAATTGTTGGCATTTTATTTATTTGTTTTACTTTATCATGCATTTTTGATGGATTTACTTTCTCCAGCGGCATAAGTTCCTTGAACTTCTTCTCATAGAATACTCCTTTAGCTCGACAACCCATTCGACTTGCCTTTTTGTTAAGTGTGTCATATTCAAAGGACCACAGTTTTTTTCATTCTGCGTCTCTTCATAACATTAAGTATTTCTTCTGTCGTTCTGACTTCCTTCTTTAAAAGAAGTAGTACGTCCTTTGCAGATTCCTCGACTGTCAAGCTGATGTATTCAATGGTATTTTGGGCTCAAATGTCTTTATCCATCATTTCCAACAGTTTATAACGAAATGCATTCTGGTAAGCCTTTCTCTGTTCTTCAAAATTTGAACTAAATAGTTCCAGTCTTGGCTCTGCTTTCTTGAAGTTTCCTTTCTCTAATTGGGCTCACAAACAGGCAACCAAAATAACATGATCGGTATCCTATTACTTGAGTGATAGCATTGCGGAATATCTTGTTAAAGGTAATAATGTCAATTTAGCTCTTTGTGTGTTTGTCTGGACACCTTCTTGTCCAGAACTGTTAGGGGTGGTGAGCAAAATAGGTATTAGTTATACCTGGGTTATTTCCTTTAAACCAGATGTTATCATGACTTATCCTCTGTCCACGTCCGGGTGGTGCTACTATATCGGACAGTTTTCCCTTGCCGACGTTTGCGTTGAGGTCACCAAATACAAGGAAAATCTTTGGGGAATTGCATTGCACCATTGGCTCTTTAAGGTCTACGTAGAATTTCTGAACATCTTCACCGTAACAAATAGTTGGTGTCCTGCAAAATCCTGTATACTATTGGTAATGAAGGTCTCACATTACCCTTACAATTATTACCCTGTCTGAAACAGCTAAGTACCCTAGCAGACTGCCAGCAACTCTTGCACCCAAAAGTACTCCAAATACTCGCCTGTATTCCTTTTTAGGTCCTGAGTATATGGAGGTATCACCTTGTTTAGTTTACCCAGCTCCTAACCATCCAACTTTGCACATGCTGAGGATACCAATCTTCAACTTTTTTATCTCATTCACAGCGTTTTCCAGGTTCCTCTGTTTGACGCAGCGTTATAATATTCCATATGACCACGCGCAGAAGCATGATGACAGTCGGGGCCTCCCAGTGTGAATACCCCCTACTGCGCACGGCAGATGGTACTGGGGGTTCCTTTGAACCACCATCTACACCGTTTACCTTCTTCTTCAACTTTCATAGTTGCGTACAACGGGCTAAACTACCACAACGGTGGCAACAACTAGGTGTCTTTTATTAAGATAACATTTTTAGCTGGCTGGTTCTTGACAATGAACAGTTAATCCCCCATTTTCAATTACTTTTATTTTTCTTCCTGTAAAGAAATTACATTAAGTAAATACGTTTTCTTAACGTTTAACGCACAGTTTTCTTTGTATGTTACCCCTATGTCCTTCTTGTGGGTCTATGAGCGCCTAACCAATTGCTTCCTTGACCAAATTTTTTTTCGAGTATCAGGAAAATCAAGAGATTTTTCTGATAATCTTGAAATTCTTGACTTTAAGGCCTCAGTGGAAGCCACGGACATGGCAGCTTTATCAAGTCCAGCTCCTATATCTAAAAGAGATTTTTCTTTTCAGGTGACATAAATCTCAAAACAGTTTCAGGTACTGTATTTCTTTTTAGGATCCACTCCTTACATGGAATAAAAATACATCAAGTACATTGTTTCAATGATATTAATATATCACCGGAACTTAAAAATAAGTCGCTTAAATGGAATCTAAAATACAATAAGGACTAAAATTCTAAATATTGTATATTTCAATACTAATGGAATAAAAAGTTACCAAACAGAACTTACATTTAAAGTAGACTGGAGTGCTTCTCCTTGTTCCTGTAGATCAACTTCATCGCCATCACTGTCTGAATCTGAATCTGAATCAGATGACGAAGACTCGGAGGCAGACTCTTTTAATTCCGACACTACATTTGATATATCTTTTGAAGGTATATGCTAAGTGGTAAAAAATATATGTTCTTTAAGAACTACAGTTAAGACAATAAGCCTTGCTAAGTTGTTGCTTTATAAAGAGCATGACAGTGTAATACCCAAGTAACACTCTCTAATTGATGTAACCAAATGGGTCAAAGGTCCTTAATTAATAGGTTTTATCAACCAACTCTTCCTTTTCTTCCTCATTATTTTTATATATCCCAATGGCAAACTTATCATATTCTGGTCCTTCGGATCGATCATCCCGACGGGCTACTAGTGTTTCTCCAAAACATGGCGTCCAAATACTTTTATAAACTAGGTGACCCCTAATAATACTTTGAAATACTACCCTGTGGTACAGTTGAAAATTACGTTTCTCTACAGCTCTTGCCATTTCTGTCATTGCATTGCATGTAAAAGACACGTTTTTCGAAGTTCGAAAATTCGAATAATCATTCCGATCAACGAGTAAAACCAATGCATTGTACGAAAAGAAAACGTGACTTCTAAACAAATCTGGTACATTACATGCTGCAGTTTTACAAAAGCAAGATGAACAATCAACCAGAATTATGTAGTGAATCAAACACTCAAACATTAAAATAAACTCACAGTTGTAGTAAGGTAAGAAGTCTCTTTCAACTTCGTAAGTAAACACTCCAAGTTACAAGTTTTCACTTTCCATAAGTAAGTACTCAATAATAAACTCAATAATAAACCCTAACTGAACAAAATACCGAAAAACCACGTCTTATATACTGTTTGTTACAGAAGTATCTGTAACATATGTATTGTTCATATTTTTGCTGACTGTGTGACTAAATCTGGTCTGTTCTGGAATTCTCTCCATTATGTCTATTGTTCTTACTGCTAAGTCAGTAGATCATTCTAATGGAGATGCATCGTCATGCGTAAACACAGCATGTTCTCGATCTTTCTCTCGACTGTATCCGAGCTCTAAATATAGTAACTTGTCGTCATACATTTCCGACAATTATCAACTCAAGCAATTTCTCACAAGGGCGAACAAAGAAAAAAATACAGCATGGAATTTAAAGGAAAAGTCATAATGTACGCAAAGGAAAATTCTCTTCATTCTGCAGCGAAAAAGCTTAGTACTGACCACAAAAGAGTTCGCGAATGGATCAACAATGAAGAGAAAGCAGCCAATATGAAAGGAAAACGATTCAGACTTGAAGGTGGGGGACGTAAGCGTACAGACAATTAACTAGAAGAGAAAGCTTTGGATTCACCAACGAAGAGAAAATATGCTTCGCGTTTCCAGAAAACTCATAATGTTCAAGGCTAAAGCAATCTTTGATGAAAGATGTGGTGACATCGAAGCCTTAAAGGCGAGTTTTTTTGCTAGTAATGGTTGGTTGGTTAAGTTTTTGCGACGCAATAATCTGTCTTTGCGAAGGAGGACCACTATTTCTCAAAAAGATCCGCCCCATCTTATTAGTAAGCTTGTTTGCTATGTTATCAATGAACACTAACTATGCACCGAGTTGTATAATAGCAATGGATGAGACAGCTGTTTGGGCGGACATAATTGGTAACACAACCATCAACACAACTGGTGCAACAGAAGTAGCACTTAAATCAACTGGTCACGAAACAGTATGTGTAAGTGTTTGTTTGACCGCGAAAGCTTATGGTACAAAAATGAAACCCATTATAGTTTTTAAAGGTGCCAAGCGAGAGTCTACAGCTCTCAATGATCGATTTATAAGTCGTTTTGCAGTGGCATCTTCGCTGAACGGTTGCATGAATGGGGAATTCGTTCCTGTATACTTAAGAAAGATCATAGGAACGTTTACTTTTCAAAAGCGACTGTTATCCTGGGATACGTTTGAAGCTCACATGACAAACGACGTCAAAAGGCTGTTGAAAGAAATGAAAACAGACGACGCCCTTGTTCCTGGAGGATGCACAAAATACATTCAAGCCCCAGACGTTTGTTGGAACAAACCATTCAAGAGCCACCTAATGGAACTTTATGATGAATGCCTAGCATCTGGTTTCCATGAGTATTCCGAAGCCGGCAACATGAAAGCTGCGCCAAGAGAATCAGTTGTCACCTGGATTTTGGAGGCATGGGGTCGTTTGGATGAAAGGCTCATAACCATGGGGTCGTTTGGATGAAAGGCTCATAACCAAGTCATTTAAAAGTTGTGGATTAAACTTGAAAAACGATGGTAGTGAGGACGATATGATTCATTGTTTTAAAAAGGGGCAACCTTGTGCCCCAGGTTCAACAGTTCTTAAAAAACAATTTCAGTGTTTAAAAGATGCCGACATACTAGATGAAAATCCGTTCGAGGCAACTGACTCGGACGTCGAAGAACCAAATCATGAATTCAACCTTATCGACCAGGATGAGGCCGAAGATGAGTTTGTTGAAATTAATGATTTGTAACTTATGTTATGCGTTTAAAAGAGAAAATACGGTAATCGAGATTTAAATAATCTGGAGTGATATACTAAAAAAATCAACTAAAGAACCATAAAACATCACTACTTCTAATCAATAGCCTTTAGGTTTGTATAAAAATCGCTGCAGCTCAGTTTTTGAGACCTTGTGGTAGCACTTGTTCTCTATGAATACCTCGTGGCCTTAAGAAGCTTTTATTTTTATTTTCAAACGATAGATATGGACCTCTGTTGGTTCCATTTGGGGCAGCTACTTCTGTTCAGTGAGCACTTTGCCCAATAAGTGGAAAACAGGTGTTGGGTAAGCATTGTCTCCAGTTGTTGTGTGGTAGTCAATGTCATTTATGATTAAAGCATTTAGACTTTGGTCCAGTTGCACAATATGGAGTATCCAGTATTGTGTGGGTTATAAAAGCATGTCAAAAGTAAGGGGAAAAACACCAAACCTGTGAAATTGGTCTTGTGCTTGAATTGGTAGTTTTAATTAAATCACCACTACCCTTGTTTCCCGATGGGTCTCCATTTAACTGTCTGGCCACCTTGAGCTTACCATTGTTGACTTTGGACGGCATCTTAGGGGTTCTGATTGGACTAAGAGTAGCCTGTTTGTTCATAGACGATGTTCCACTTGATGATCTATAAAACAAAGGCACATCACAGTAATAAAAATAGCAGTTCCTTAAAGTAGTTCCCATGTGCAAATTTTTCACCTTTTATACAAAATTTGTACCTTACAAAACCTACACTAATAAGTTAAAAAATAGAAACAAATATACCATTTAAAAAATCAGTATGTTAAAAAGAAGGTCTGTCATTTGAGCTTTATCTGGGAACACTTGCTATCAAAGGCTGTCTTTTTTACCTCACTTAATTTACAACATTTGTCAACAAGTAGATTATCGCGTTCAATTTGACTTGACTTACTCTATGATCAACCATTCGCATCTAACATTACCATCAGTAAACTCCAATTCTGACTTCAAACACCACCACCAATAATACCAGAATAAACCTAAGGGAAGAGCTATCTTACTATGTATATTATTACTTTAAAACAGTTAAGTACAAAACATGAAGTTTCATACTACTGTGTAGTTAACAAGCAGTGGTTTCAGTAAAAAAGATTATGGTCGATGGTGAAGATGGCAATTGCTTGACACGCCACGGAAGAAGAATGACATCACGCAACAACTGAGCTAATGTGGGCACCTGAAATCAGACGGAAGAGAGGCCAGTAAAGACCAACATGGCCGAGTACTGTAACGAAGGGACAACAAATTGAACAATTTGAATTGTGGCCATGAAAAGAAGCAAACACGCAGCAACAGGTACAGAAGGCTGGCAGGCGTTACTGAAAGCCCTTTATACCATACGTGACAAAGGAAAGGAGATAAGTATAAATGTCCTCCAACTTCATACATTACACTCTGTGTAATAATTTCATACGCCAGCTAACGAGCTCTAAGTGGGGTGCAGGCCCCACAACAGTGAGGGTATCTGTCCTTGCACTATGCTTTTTTTGCTGGAGAATATGCGTGCTCTACTTGGTCGCAGTTCGCCCATGCGAAGAAACTCGATCCAGCACTAAACGAAGCGTTGCTGCAGGATGTATAAAGTCCACTCCCATCAACAGCATCTATGCTCTAGTTGGAATTGCCCCACCAGACAACCGCCGGAGTGTAGAAAGCATGGACCAGAGCCGGAGACAGGAGACTGATATCAGGCATACCCTGTCCCAACACAAACACCCTAGAAACCGCCTTCAATCTCGCAATAGTACTCTAGCTTCTGAAACCCCTCTCGATGTGCCCAAATCAGCGAAACGACAAAACATATGGTGTGAGCGAGGGGATGCCCTGGGTGACAAGGGACGAATCTGGCAGTCGAGAGGAATCAGACCTACAGGAACTATAGCATCTGGTAGTAGTGAGACTTGGCCAACATGGAGAGCACCGAAACGCCTACGAGTGCGCCATGGTATCTGCTTGGCATCCAGAAAGTCTTGGGGTTTCACGACCACAGACCCCTGCATCTGCGGCAAAATGCAGACTATGCAACACCTATTTAGCAACCCAACACCTATTTAGCTGCCCAACCGGCCCAAACTGCTAACCAGAGGACCTCCACGAACCAACACCAGCTGTTATCTACACCGCTAAACATTGTTTAAACCAACTGTGATTGTCAGGGATACGACGAAGAAGAAGTGTGTGTAATGGTTAAATAGCAACATGTTTTAGGTAATGCCACTTTTAGTGAGCTTTCTTTAACGTATATAATATACAATGAATACAAAATGGGTTCAAGTAATGTCTGCTCTTTTGTTTTTGTGGCAGCGGCCGGTAAAACATAAGTTCTACTGCTTTAGCTATTCCTACTGACATAGTGGGTCCCAACAAACATCTGGTATGCAATGTCCAGGCATCTGCATCATAAAGCTCTGCTTGGGTCAATTACGTCCTATATAATTTTTCAAATTAGTGTGTGATTTCTGTCTCAGTGACGTCGAGTAGTAAAGAGTCGAATGGTGGAACTGTAACATTTCTGTTTCACTGTCAAGCCTTTTATCCAACGTCTTGTTAACTTTGTTGAATGGAATGGAAATCCAAGCTGGTACCTCATCAACTTGCAAGTATTTCGGGAGTCACTGATAAAACGTTGTGTTAAAACCTGGCAAGTAACAACTTTGTTTTGATTTTAGCCACTTGTAATATTAACGTTTGTTGGCAGGGCACTTGCTGAGTTACAGTAACGCCATGATAAAAAAAATCGACGTATTCTCAACTACTGATTCGACTAATATTTAGTCCTGAGGGAGATTGTTCACACTGATAAATTCTAAAACCTTTACTTGATTGTTAATAAAATCAAGATCAGTTCGATACCGAGGAGACTTGAAAGCCTAGGTCTGAAATATGTCTGCAGCCTTTCCTTGTTATTGCTATCAAGGAGCGTTATAAATTAAAAGTGTGGTAAGATGACTATGATGAAGGTGAAACTGTGTTGCCTGTCAGTAACCAAAGTACAGGGCATAAATAGAATTTTTTTTTCCAGGAGGTATGGTAATCACCTACTTTAATAAACATTGCTACGCCATACCATCGTAGTTGTATTAAAGAAATAAAGTCTGAAATTGATAGCCCACATTTGATTATTGTATGCTCAACAAAAGGTTGTATGAATTCTCGTAGAAAGAGAAATTTTAAAGGACAGAAGAAATGTTTTCGAAGAAACCGCATAGGTTCGTCTGAGATTGAGAGCGGGGTAGGTTAATTTTTCAAGTTAGTTTCAAGCTCAAGTTTTTGTTTAAGTGGTAAAAAGGTAACGTGTATGACGAAAGGAGGAAGCGTGTTTATGTTTGTGTTTGTATTTGTATGTATATATATGTATGTATGTACGTATGTTTATATGTATATGTATATATATATATATATATATAAATATATGTATGTATGTATGTATGTAGGTACGTATGTTTGTATGTGCAGTACAACCCCGTTTAGTCGGACACCGTTTAAGTCGAACTTCCCGTTTAGTCGGACTGTTTTCTCCGGTCCCTTCAGGCTATAAAGCACCGCTTAAGTCGGAATTTTCGAATTTCGAACGTTAAAGTTCGAAAGCCTGAAAAACAAATCTTCTTTTGTCTGTGCATACTACATTCATTTTTAAAAGTGGCGTCAAAACGTAAGCTTAATACTAGAACTTTGGCTGAAAAATATGATATTTTAAAACAAATAGACAACGGAAAGAAATGTGCTATAATTATTAAAAATGATAATATACCAAAACAAACATTGTATAGTTGGCTAAAGGACAACAAGAAAATATACGAAGAAGTTGAAAGAAGCCGAGCTGCTACCAAGGGGCAAAGAATGAGGGTCTCCTCTAATGAAGATTTGGATCAGGCATGTTATAAATGGTTTTTGAATACTCACGACAAAACGTACCAAGTTCGTGGCCAATTTTCCAAGCTAAAGGATTGTTTTTCGCAAAGGAGTTTGGTTTGAACAAGTTCCAGGTGTCAAGTGGCGGGATAGATGGATTGAAGAAATGATACAATGTTTCATTCAGAGCAGTATCAGATGCTTTATTTATTCTTACAAAGCTCTTGTTCCAACACATGAAAAAATTCACTCCGTCCTTTAAATATTAATTTTCAAGGTATTCTTCTTCCCAAACCATCACCCAAATTAACAGCTTTTGAACTTGCAATTTCAACTTTACAACTTGTGTTCTCCGATATAAGAAAGTAGAAAAGCGTTTTACAAAAACGACCAGTGTTTCCCTTTGGGAAATGTCCTACAGTTGTAGTTTTATTTTTCACAGCTACAGCAAATTTGTCCATTTCATTATTTGGCTTCATTTCTGTGTTGAGTATTTCCTTCTTTTTCGGTAACCAATATTTCGGTAGACATGGTAACCCATCAGAAACGAATCAATCTGATATTCCTTTTCTTTGATAATGGTAATGTTCTGTCCTCAATTTGTCGTTTTTTCTCACTCAAAGAAACCTTTCTTGCAATGATGTTTACTTTTAATTAAAAAAAATTATTTTGCTGAATAGAACGTTCGAATCTAAAAATCTTCATTTTCAAAACGTTTATTCACAATTTCGACTTCTCAAATATTATTTTATATCTTTATTTTTAGCATTATAATTTATTCTTTGTAATTTTTTTTCGCTTTTGTAACCTTTTTAAAGGTGAAGGCAATGATGTCATCAAACCTATGACAGCTCCATGGAAGGAAACCGTGCTACCCACGATACTATCAAATTACGAGCCTTGAAACATTTTCAACGCTGATAAATTTGGATTATTCTATCAAGCTTTTCCAAAAAAACCCCTCAGTTTGAAAGGAGAAAAATGCTCCGGAGGCAAAAACAGTAAGATACGTCTGACTGGCCTAGCAGCAGCTAATTTGATTGGTAAAAAGATTCCGATGTTTGTTATTGGGAAATCACAAAAACCTCGCTGCCTTAAAAACATCAAAAGTTTGCCCTGTCGCTACCGTGCCCAGACAAAAAGCTGGATGAACTCGGAGCTGTTTGAAGAATGGGTAGGAGAACATGATGCGAAATTTAAAAATGAGGGCCGTAAGGTGGCACTGATCGTAGATAATTGTCCAGCCCATCCACAAATCAAAAATCTCAAGTCGATTACCATTTTCTTTCTTCCTCTCAATACAACATCTGCATTACAACCTATGGACCAAGGGGTAATTTGGTCATTGAAGTGCAGAACCAGTAATATACAGAAAGTTTTGGCTGTACTCGGCCAAGGAAAGCAACCCCCAGTCATTTCCATAATTAAAGCTATGAAGGTTCTTTCCCTCTCATGGAACGACGTTAGTAAGGAGGCAATAACGAATTTCTTCAAGAAGTCCGGCTTTTTGGAAGGTGGTTTAAGTGAAGAAGATGACGACCCCTTTTTTCACTTGAGATAAGCTTTGGATAAGCTATCAGCACATGGTGAGGATTTCGTACCTGATGGATTGCAATGTGAAGAATAGTGCAAGTCGACAGTGATGTTCAAGTAACCGAAGGTTTACTAACCGATGTCGAGACAGTAGAGGCAATTCGTGGCAACGTTGAAAGAGAAGAGAACGACGACGATGTGGAGGCCGCAGAAATGAACGAGGAAATACCTACCAAGCCAAATAGTCAAGAAGTTTTTCGAACAATTGAAACACTTTTGGGCTATTCTATGTTTACGAAAAGTGGAGAGGTTGGTAGACGTGCTACCCAAGTGTCTTCGATTGCTCACAAAGGTTTAGAGCTAAAGAAACAAAAAAAATTACGGATTTTTTAAATCTCATGAACTTTTGTCTTTAATAGCCAACTAGATGCACAAACCTTTCTGCACTTTTAAATCTTTTTTTACAGATCTAATAACAAAGATTGCCAATTTGACTGTAAAGAAAGTTTATCATGAATATATAATTGTGTTATTCTTTCTCTGTCACCTTTTTTCCTAATATTTCCGTCAAGTCGGACCAATTTTTTCGGTCCCTTGGGAGTCCGACTTAACGGGGTTGTACTGTATATGTATGTATGTATGTATGTATGTATGTATGTATGTATGTATGTATGTATGAATGTATGTATAGATGTATGTATGTATGTATAGATGTATGTGTATATTTATCTATGTCTGTATGTATGTATGTATGTATAAATATGTATGTATGTATGTATGCATGTATATAGGTACCTTTGTTTGTATGTATATGTATGTATGTATGTATGTATGTATGTTTGTATGTATACCTATGTATGTATGTTTCCAAGATTGTTATCCCTGGGGTGACTTTAGCTGTGAGCAATCTGCAGTCTATAAAACGCCACAATGGCAGCGTCCCAAAGAGCCTCTGACAACCAATACCAGCTCCTGGCCTTCTCGTGCCGGAAATGTTTCAAACTAATAGGAGAAGGGGTTACTGGAGTCTTAAAACCAGTTTGCTCCGGTTGGTGAGGCTCGTTAGCCTTGGTTGGTATTTCACCTAGGAGAAGGTATGCTCTGATCAAAAACCTGCAAATGAAGTGTCGCCAGCTATCTAGCCTTCCTTGTTGCTGGAATCAGGCATTTGATACCGAGAGAGTGGCTCTGCTGTTGTACAAGGTTTTGTCACTACAAAAAGAAGGCGACGCATGTACGCTTGACAGGCTAAGAGCCACTTAAGACTACATGGGCGGAAAGAGCAGATAGAACAAAGAAAGAAATGAAGAAATGGCACTCCTCTGACAAGAAGGAGCAATCATCATGCATGTACTACGTACGTATGTATGTATATATGTATGTGTGCATGTATGTATGTCTGCCTATATGTTTGTGTGTGCAAGGCCTGAATAAGACCCTTCGGTTCCCTATGTTTTAATGGCGTAATAAATGTGTGTGGGTTATAATATGATCTGGTACCTTTTCCTAGCTGGTTACAACAGGGTCATCCCCTCCTTGTTTCTTATTTACAATACATTTCCATTCGTTTGGCCTGTGGTTTTTATATCAGTTATAGGATTCATAGGAGAAAGCGTTAATTAATCTGCTTATGTTTTGGTTCATGGTTAGGTTAGACTTTAATTACTCTATTTTGTTCATGAATAATAATAAGCAGGCATAACTGCTTCGTTCCTTGTCCTAAGAATCTACGTTACAAAAGGCGGTCTCCAACTAATGGGGCAGGTGTGTAAAATAATTATAACGAGTAAATCAATCTAAAATACAAGAAAGATGTCTATCACTGAACAGAAAGAACTGGTGGAATGGAAAACAGAGGAAAAGTTAAAATGAATGCGAGCTACCAGAGGACGAAATGTTACGTTAATGAAACTGGAGAAAAATGCTATTGGAAAGATCAAGGGTGTGGAAATGTTAGATTCATGGAAACTAATATATAAAGAAAATTGCTAATGAACATTAAAACTCTGGAAATCAAATAGTTTAATTTATGGAGTGGATGAAGAAATTTTACAGGAATTTTCATAGAAGAAATTAAATCAGAAGTATTCAAATCTACTGAAATATACTAAATAATGGGTCATATCAATAAGATAGAGTTCAGAAGAATTTTGACGTCACAGATACGATTGGAGCAATTAGTATGCGGTAACAAACATGCCCTAGGCAAAAAGGATTTCAGGTATAGATGATAGAGCTTCACAGTCAAACTATAATAATGGTGTACTTCTACCCAAGATTAATTTACCGATGTTTTTTATCTGACGCTTTCGATGTCCAGTCATTGAAAATGAAAATGTATCGGATGTACAAAAGCTGAAATGGAAGGGTATTGAAAGATCTCCAGCTTACAGAAGAAATTTATGCAAATGCATCGGAAATATAAAAATTGAGAGTGGAGAATTCTCAGCAGATAATAAACAACCAATGCAGGAGTAATTAAGTTTACAATATCATCCGAACGATACGGTAAATTTCGGATCGATTTCTGACAAAACTATAAAGCATGTTTAAGGGTTGTAAAACATGGGGATATGACCTAAGAAATATGGAAGGTTGCTGATTCCCGTGACAATGTCCAGAATCCCGACATCGCATTAAAGGTGGCTAGGAAAACCTTCGGATATGTATGGCAAATTAATGAAAAAGTAGATATTATTTAAAGAGATCAAGACCAGAAAAATAAGTTAAAAAGTCACAGGAAAGAAACAGTAGGAGAAACCAATACCACCAATACAAACGTGTCTCCAACTACCACCAACCAAAGCTCTCGTGACAAAGGAAAAGGGTCAAATGGCCAATTCAATGTTTTCCCTGTGAAAAGGAACACTTTACACACAATTTCCATGAAAGAAATTATGGGCATAAATAGAATAATTGCAGGCAATCAAATGGCTGTTTTGAAAATTGGTATGGAAAAGGATAACAGAGATCTGGTGAAGTCGTCTAGCGTTCAGTTTCGCTGCTGTAAACTAGTTTTTGGGTAATATGTTCATCTTTGATACATCGGAAATGATTAAAACTTAAATTGCACAGTTTGAATCTGAGCGAAATGCAGTCTTTAAAACTCAAAACAGGCTTTATACGAATGATAGGAAAGAAACTTTAGAAATTTAATTTAAACAAAACTTTTTTTAAAAGGCGATTTTAACTTGCGTAATGGAAAATCAAATAATCAGGGCCTCCAGAACAAAATTATTTTTCTGCAAACCTAAGTAAAAAACAGGGGCCTGAGAACGATAAGGTTCAACGATGAGGTTCAACGTATCCCAAATATGCTTTATGTGCCTTTAACGATCGGGGAAGCTCAAAAGTAATAGCAGTAAATTGGCATTGTGATAATGACACGTTTTACAGTAAAGTATCTCAAACTGATGTAATCATTAAGTCTCTAATTCCAACTGAATGTTCTGTATGAAGTACATTGAAACTTTGCCTCTTTTTAGTACTTTCTCTATTTTTATTATTAACTTGAAAGACCTTTTCCAAAACCTGTGTATAGACAACATTAAATAAATAACTCGAGGTGAGTACCGCAAAGTCTATAATATTTTGATTTCGGAGCTCGACAAATTTAATCGTTTAATCATTTCCAGCTGTTTTTTATCAGAGCAAACAGGTAGAAACACATGAAATTCTGATGCCAGAGAACGTACTTATCCCACAGTAGTGTATTAACGAATCGGATACGTCTCGGGAAAAATCAATGAAAAATTAAATGCATCGAAATCTAAAGTTGCTCCATTAAAAAGCCAAGTACACTCCGTTTCGCGTTGTTGGGCCTGCCTTAATCTTTCCTTAATGCAAAGTTGGTAAACAATATGAATTTAATAATCTAATAATAAAAACAATAATTATTACTAGAAGAAATGAAAGGTAAGATTGTGCAGGTATGTTACTGGGTTGTCTCAATGTTAGCCTTGGGTAGGGAAAAACATCAAACAATGCGATTAGAATATTCGTCACAGAATCTAGGGTATTTTGAAAATGTCTGCACGTGAAAAATTGTGTTTTTTGTCCTGGAGCACTTAACTTTCCAGGTTTACTTTCACGGGGTATGTATGGAAAGCTTGCTGAAAATTGCTTCTGGTGGAAGGGAGCACAGTTCCTTGAATTGGGTCCTAAAAATTGGCACAAACACCGACATTATTGCCACCGCATCATTTGTATTTTAATTAATTGTTCTTGATTGTCATGAAAAGTGCTTCTATAATGGTACCAGAGAAAATTAGATTTGCTTAGATAAGAATTTTTACACAAGGAAGAGAAATGAGCCGAGATTTTGTTCGTCGCTAGGTTGTGTGCAGAAAGACAAAAGGTTTATTGTACACGTCTGTGTCTCTCTGACTTTTTATTTTGATCGAATAGACGGGAGTACTTCAATACCACAAAACGGGAGTGATAGCGCAGGTCCGTTGATTTTGTTTGGCAAATATAGCTCGAAGTATTATCTCTGCATATTTATGTGGACCACTTCAAGGGCAGAACAGTTAGAACTTGTGGGGAGTGCATTCGAGCTTTTGAAAATATTTTTTCACATGGTGGATTAACTACCACGATTATTTCGAGTAAAGTATAAACATCTAAATCAGCATCGAATGCGATGGAGAAGTTATTGCTTTCTCCCAGGTTTCATTGTCATTTTGCTGAGAGGAAGGGAGGGGAAGCGTTAAATTGAGGCTTATTCTTGAACTGTCTCCCTGGACAGCGTTATGTGGAGAAGTTGGTACGCAGTACAAAACGTTTGACTAAAAAAAGAGCGGCTGGTCATAGGTAAGTCATTTGGAATAACAAATGGTTTCGTCTACCCAGTCTTCACGATTTCACGAAAACTTTAATTATTCTATTTTCTTCATGAAAACACCTATCAAACACAACTGGCTTGCTTCTTTGTCGTGAATCTACTTTGCAATACCTAAAAGCACTTGATAATGTTGGTACCGCTCCCCCTAGACATGTATTTCAAAATCAATCAATAGACCATTAGTTGCTTAAAATACAACCTTGACATACTTCTTGTAGTTTTTTTACAATTTTACTTGTCATTTTCTACGGTGGCTCTATCCCAAAGAGTGCGTATTTTATTGTCCCTAAGTAACTGCTGAGCCTCAATGCTAATAAATATTCTTAAAACATTAATTTTTTTAGTGTATGTAACGGTTCAACCAAGGCGCGACCAGATTGAAAATACAAAGAAATTTATGAAACATTTCATTTCGTAGGTTTTTCACATGTAAGGTAACAAGACAAAGAGGTAAACTATTTTATTGATATCATTTTCATCTCTTTCTTTCTATCTCCTTCTTCTTCCTTTAGTTGTATTCCCAGTAATCAGGGGTCATTGGCACGAATCATTCTGCGCCACCATGGCCTGTCCATCACGTCTCGCCCCTCCAGGTCCTTCTTCACTGCATCACACCATCTCAATTTATGACTTTCCACAGACCTCCTTCCTTGCACTGGATCTCTTATTGTCCTCTGCACAATACACCCATCTCATCTCCTCTCCTTGTTACATGCTTATTCTATAATGCTATTCAAATGAACTTGCAAACGTAAAACAAACCCAACGGAATGCAGGAATCCATAGCCTGCCACACTCTTGTTACTTAGAAATAATAATAATAATAATAATAATAATAATAATAATAATAATAATAATAATAATAATAATAATAATAATTGCAAAACGGATTCACTGGGATCCATGCAAGAAAAACGGGCTAGAACATCAGGAAAAGTGGTACGAACATTCCCCTGAAGGTGCGATAGAAAGTGAAGAAGTAAAGATTCTGTGGGGCATCAATATTGAATGCGACAATGTAATAGAGGCAAGAAGGCCAGACATTGTTTTGATTGATAAAAAGCAGAAATCTTGCTTCATAATCGACATTGCCGTTCCAGCAGATAAAAGAATCGAAGGCAAGGGAAAGGAAAAGGTTGAAAAATATCAAGACTTGAAGAGGGAGATGGGAAGGCTTTGGGGTTTGAAGAAGGTGCAGGTGATTCCTGTTGTGATAGGAGCATTAGGAAGTGTCAGCAAAGGGTTTAAAAATTGGGTTCAAAAATTGAATATTGAACCTAACATAGTGGACATGCAGAAGACCGCTTTATTAGGAACAGCTAGAATCCTAAGAAAAGTTCTTGAGATGTGAAAGATAGGAGAAAGTACCTTATTAGCCCTAGGTCATTAGTTGTGACTCGCCTAATAAGGAGAATTACGGTATAAAGATCAGCCAGTTAAAAATTTTTCA